>PVKP010030905.1:0-27447 GCA_004027715.1 Plecturocebus donacophilus
GGCCAACATGGTGAAACCCCTTCTCTACTGAAAACACAAAGCTTAGCCAGGTATGGTGGCACATGCCTGTAATCCCATCTACTCCAAAGGCTAAGGCAGAAGAATCACTTGAACCTGGGAGGCAGAGGTTGCAGTGAGCCAAGATTGTGCCACTGCACTCCAGGCTGGACGACAGAGCAAGACTCCGTCTCAAAAAAAAAATTAAAGTAAACCCAAAGATAGTAGAAGAAAGACAATAAACAGCAGAAATCAATAAAATAGAAGACAACTGCATGAGAGAAAAAGTCAAGAAGATTATCAGTTATTTCTTTTAAAAGACTAACAATCACTCTCTATTAGCAAGAACGATCAAGAAAGAAAAGAAGTGCCTAGTACATCCCAGACTCTTTCACAGAGCAGGAAGCTGCTTCATAGAGATTCTGCAGTCGGCCAACTTAGTCTACCTAGGAAGTGCTGGGGCTGGATTTAACCCCTCAGTCTCCCCAGACACGTGGATGAGGCCTACTTTGTGCCGGTCACGGGGCCGGGCAGTGAGGTCTTGGAGGTGACTAAGGAAGTCATTAAGTGCAAGACTGAACCCAAAATGGAGAAGGAGCTTCAGCGGCTCGGGGAGGAGATCGTGGTCAAGACCAGACTGATCGAAAGGCGTGATTTAGAGATCTACCAGCTGAAGCAGGAAATCCAGGCCCTGAAAGACACCAAACCCCAGGTCCAGACCAAAGAGGTGGTCCAGGAGATCCTCCAATTCCAGGAAGACCCTCAAACCAAGGAGGAGGTGGAGTCCCTGAGGGCAAAGCGCTCAGAGGAGCGGAAGCGGCAAGTGGACCTGGAGAGGGCGAGGGCTTCCCAGGAAGAGCAGATCGCCAGGAAGGGGGAGGAGCTCTCGCGGGTGAAGGAAAGAGTGGTGCAGCCGGAAGTAGGTAGGAGGAGCCTGGCCTGAGCGCGAGGTGAGCTCCTTCGCCGAGAGCATGGACGTGGAGCTGCGGCAGATGACAAGCGGCGCACAGAGCTGGAGCTGCGGGCCCGCAGGGAGGTCGGGCGCGAGGTGCAGCGGCTGCAGCAGCGGCTGGCAGTGCTGGAGCAAGAAGCTGAGGCTCGTGAGAAGGTGACCCGCAAGCAGAAGGCGGTGCTGCAGCGGGCCCCGCAGCAGGCCCCCGAGCGTGCCCTGCTCCGACTCCAACTGGAGGAAGAACAGCTCCGGCGGCAGCTCCTGGAGGGTGAGCTCCAGACCCTGCGGAGGAAGCCGGCCGCCCTGGAGGAGGCGGAGGTCAAGAAGGTGGTGTTTTCCGAGAGCATAGGTGGAGGGGGGCGACACTGAGCAAGAGATCCAGAGGCTGGAGAGCAGCCTTGAGGAGGAGAGCCGCAGCAAGCGCGACGGGACGCCGAGGTGAGCCGGCTAGAAGCCCGGCTTTCGGAGCTGGAATTCCGTAACTCCAAGTCGTCCCAGGAACTAGACTTCCTAAAGGAAGAGAACCACAAATGACAACTGGAGCGGCAAAACCTGCAGCTGGACACCCGAAGGCTCCAACTGGAAATTCAAATGGCAGCGACGGAAACACGAGACCCGCGGAACATGACCGAGGCGGACTCTGGGACCAATCACGACTCCAGACTGTGGTCCCTGGAGAGGGAACTGGGCGACCTCAGGAGGCTCTCCAAGGACAAAGACCTCAAGATCGACGAGCTGCAGAAGCGCCTCGGCTACGTGGCTGTCAAGCGGGAGCAGGGGAGAACCACCTGCGGCTCTCCATCGTGGTCATCCACCACGACTGTCCCCGGAGGATGCCCACCGCGCCGGGCTCATCGATTGGAACATGCCTGTGAAACTCAAAAGCCAGGAGTGTGACTGGGAGATCTCAGTGAAGGGTCTCAACGGGGAGTCCTCCGTGACACGCGACAGGAAGTCTGCGAGAAGTTCTCCATCAAAGAGGCCCTGCAGAGCGGCAGGCTGATCCCTGCTCAGTATGACGGTTATGTCAACAAGGATATGTCCATCCAGGAGCTGGTGGTTTTGGTGTCTGGCATAAGTAGGCACAGCTCTTGCAACTCTTCTTAGCGGCAGACGCTGGCCCTCTCCTACAACGCCGTGACCTCCTTGGTGTCGTCTTCTCTCTGGCCCTGTGCAGGCCAAGATTTTATAAACACCTTCGCTGCCAGGCTGTCAAAGTGCAGCCCACATGCGGGACAGGCACTGGCTGAAGACAGGCAACTCTCATCCCAACCATCATTCACTCTGAGTGACCCACTTCATCCTCCAGTGATTGGACAGATGTGATGCCCTTTTTCCTCCCCTTTCCCATACACTCCCAGCAACAAACTCCTCGTGATACCTGCACACAGTCTGCAAACCACTAAAGGGCAAGCCGACCACAGCAGCCAAGCCCACTCAATGCAGCATGGGCACTGGCACACCAGACAGTGACACTCTGCCCTACAAAGGCCTAGGCCCATGGGGGCTACTGCCCCTCAGGACATGTCTCCAGATTTCTGACTTAAAACCAACTTTCCATCAGAGAAGTCTCCTCGGTAGTTACTCTGCTCATGAAACAGATTTGGGCTCCATGCCAGGGAAGGCAAACAGAAATCACAAGTGTCCAGCCCTCGGTGCTAGAGTGGACATGAATTGTCAGCCAGACTGTCCCAGCACCAACAGAGAACGTTTCACAGTTCTGGCATTGAAATCCTTTGATAGTGGATTGTGTTGCTGTTAGCCGTGGTTTCAGTGCTTTACAAGTCTAGTTTATTATCTCATTGATATTTAGGTATGCAAAACAGTCGATTATTCACAAAGCAAATTTCTGGTTCTCTGTATCTCATGTATAACAGAAAATGGGAACAATAGGGAACTTTATTTACAGCATGAAAATAAATCTGGTGGCTGGAGTCTACTTGTATGGTCAGCATGTTTCTTCTCCTTTTTTTTGAGACAGAGTCTTGCTCTGTCGCCAGGCACCAGGCTGGAGTGCAGTGGTGATCTCGCTCACTGCAACCTCTGCCTCCCAGGTTCAAGCAATTCTCCTGCCTCAGCCTCCCGGGTAGCTGAGACTACAGGTGCACGCCACGACGCCCAGCTAATTTTTTTTTTGTACTTTTAGTAGAGACGGGGTTTCACCATGTTGGCCAGGATGGTCTCAATCTCTTGACCTCGTGATCCACCCACCTTGGCCTCCCAGAGTGCTGGGATTACAGGCACATTTCTTTAAAAAAAAAAAAAAAAAAAGACACAGCCTCTGTCCTCAGGGAGCACCAGCCTGGGAGCTAAGGAGAACTGTCATATGTGTCCATCTCTTCTGCATTTACATGGTGCTTTCTTTTTTATTTATTTATTTTTTGAGACAGAGTCTCCTTCTGTCACTCAGGCTGGAGTGCAGTGGCTTGATCTCAGCTCACTACAACCTCTGCCTCCTGGGTTCAAGCGATTCTCCTGCCTCAGCCCCCCGAGTAGCTGGGACTACAGGTGCCCACCACCACTCCTAGCTAATTTTTGTATTTTTAGTAGAGACAGGGTTTCACCATGTTGGCCAGGCTGGTCTTGAACTCCTGATCTCAAATAATCTGCCCTCCTTGGGCTCCCAAAGTGCTGGGATTACAGGCGTGAGCCACACTCTACATAGTGCTTTCACAAATGTATTGTCACTGGGAGAAGAAACAAGGCAAAGGAGAAACCTGTATTTTTCCCTCCGGTCCATGGGGAGGGAACATGTGTATTCCCATCATTCTGCTTTACACATATACAGGCACACACATATATAGATAAACTGAATTTTCTTCTCTGTATCTCTGTTTCTTCCTGTGTAGAATGTGATTTAGACTGTCATGGTCACCTAAACCTCCTTCATTAGAGGTTTTGGATTTGGACTTTGCAGCTCACTGTGGAAATGCAAATGGTGTTGGGGTCAGGTGGGGTGCGAGGCCAGGAATTAGGCCAGTGGGATTCTGAGAGCACAGTCTTAGGACAGGTCGGTTTTGATCTGGATCTGGATTATGTGATCCTAAGACACACAGCCTGGGAAGCCAGCACTGGGGCGGTGGTGCTGAGGCGTGTGGGTCACTGGGCTGAGGGTGGCGCCTGCAGGGTCTCCCATCAATACAGCTGGGCTTTCTTCGGCAGGGAATTTACCAGCTGAAGAAAGCCTGCCGGCGAGAGCTACAAACTGAGCAAGGCCAGCTGCTCACGCCCGAGGAGGTCGTGGACAGGATCTTCCTGCTGGTGGATGAGAATGGAGATGGTAAGAGGGGCAGAGATGGTGGGGGGAGGGCTGCCCACTCTGCGTCACTGCCACCTTCTGGCCGCACGTCCTTGGGCAAGGCCCTCCACCTCCCAACCCTGGGGTCCTCATCTGTGAGAAGGCTGTGGAGGTGACATGAACACATGTTTGTAGGTGCGACTAAAAGTCCTATAGGAGTTGCTGGTGCAAGCCAGGCACACAGAATAGAAAGAAGAGGAACTTTGGAGTCAGGCAGAGAGTGATACATTGCGCTTCTAGCCCTGGTCTCAATTTCCTCATCTGGAAAATGGGGCTAATAATAGCAGTTGAGAGGAATGAATGGGATAATGTGTTTAAGAGCAGGCACCAGGTAGGCTTCCATTTAGGTTGCTTGGGCTCTCCTCCCTGTGACCCGGTGTCGAGCCACAAGGCTGTGTGGGGGCAGAGCTGGCTTGGAATACACACATGAGCCCTCCACATAGCTCAGCTCCACGCAGCATTTCCAAGGTACCGTGGGCAAAAGTAAAACTTCAATTCACCTGCGAAGAACACCCCTTAAAGGCGGCAGGAGACGCCTGGAGATTCAGACACCCGACAAGCCGAAAGCTTGGGGCCTGAGACTGCAGGATAGTTGGCATAAGAGATGTAGGCACACCCCAGGAGCAAGTTCTCTCCTTCTGCCCTGAGACCCAGGCCTCCCCTTCTTCCGCATGACTGCCTCTCCTTCCCCTTGCTCAGGCCAGCTGTCTCTGAACGAGTTTGTTGAAGGTGCCCGTCGGGACAAGTGGGTGATGAAGATGTTGCAGATGGATGTGAATCCCAGCAGCTGGCTCGCTCAGCAGAGACGGAAAAGTGCCATGTTCTGAGGGATCTGGAGCCCCTCCACGACTCCAGGCTCACCCTGGTTTCCCAGGTTGTGGGAGGGTCCCTGGCTCAGCCTGCTCATACCCACTCTTCCCCTGGTGTAGACTTCCTGGCACCCCTTGTTCAGGGCTGAGTGGGGTTGGGAAAGGGCCGCTGGGTCTGAAGTGACCAATGGGCATAGTCCATTCCTGCAGATTCCTGGGATGGTGCAGGAAAGCCGGTTACTTTTCCCCTTCAGCTGCTCCGGGGAGGACTATGCCTTGGCTGGGTGGTTGTGGGGCTCCCACAGTCTCCAGGTGCTCTCAGTTGGAAGCAGGAGCCAACCGAGGGGTGAGGGTCCCACAGACCAAATCAGCAATGAAAACACAAAGACTGGTAGGAGGCAGGGCTGGGAAGGTGTTGAGACTGAAGAAAAGTCAGGAGTGTTGGGGGTTAGGGGGCAGCAATAATTCTATAAGCCCCAGGAAGCTGAGGAGCGTTCGGGGAGGACCCTGGCCTCCCCCTCCCCAAGGCAGCCTCACCATTGGTGTCAGCAGGAAAAATTGTAGCAAACATGCTGCGGGCTGTGGTCTTCCTGCCTTCGGAAGAGTCGGCTGTGCTTAAAGGGGCTGTTTCAGTTCTGGCTGGGTGCTGCTCTGGGACCCCCTGCTGCCAACCCACCGTTCCCCCAACAATCCTCCCTCTCCATCCACGTTCCCCAGGATGGCCCTTCCACAGTTCCCAGCCATAAGCTGGATGTTTCTCTTTAAAAGATGGAGAAAACTTCTGTCTCTGGCAAGAACTGGGGGCCTGACGACTGGGGTTCTAGGCAGGGCTTTGCTTCTAACTACTGTGTGATCCAGGACAGCCACTTCTCCCTGACCCTGGTTATATCTCAGCTGCACCGTGAGCAGGTCGGACTAGGCGAGCAGTTTTTGGATTATTATGTTTTTAGATGTGGAACTGTTTTTTGTTATACAAACTCTTACGTGTAACCCCAGTATAGAAACTAGATTAAAAGGGAGTCTCTCTGGTTGAAAAGGGGGCTGAGTAGCCTCTGGAACTGGAGGCACCTCTGAAAAAAACAAACTGAAAACCAGTCCCCTGGGTCACTGTTACTCCTGTAAGACAGTTTAAAATGGGACCTGGAAAAACATTTGCTTTACCTTGAATAGATAGATTTCTATGTTGGTGTAAAAAAAATAAAACTAACCTACTGAAACTGTGACTTTATAGATGTGCTATTTCATATGATATTTGTATAAAATTTCCTTTAGACATCAATGTTAAGTAAAAAATAATTGATTAGAAAAATATGGTCCAGATGCAGCAGCTCACACCTGTAATCCCAACACTTTGGGAGACCGAAGCAGTGTGGATCATCTGAGGTCAGGAGTTCAAGACTAGCCTGACCAACATGGTGAAACCCCATCTCTACTAAATATACCGGAAAAAAAAATTAGCCAGGCATGGTGGTGCACGCCTGTAATCCCAGCTATTCGGGAGGCTGAGGCAGGAGAATCGCTTGAACCCGGGAGCCGGAGGTTGCAGTGAGCTGAGATCGCGC
This sequence comes from Plecturocebus donacophilus, assembly GCA_004027715.1. Lineage (NCBI taxonomy): Eukaryota > Metazoa > Chordata > Mammalia > Primates > Pitheciidae > Plecturocebus > Plecturocebus donacophilus. Next base: position 6,619 of record PVKP010030905.1, read on the forward strand.
CATTGCACTCCAGTCTGGGTAACAAGAGTGAAATTCTGCCTCAAAAAAAAAAAAAAAAAGAAAAATACTAATAATGCCAGGGGCTGTGGCTCATGCCTCTAATCCCAGAACTTTGGAAGGCCAAGGTGGGTGGATCACTTGAGGTCGGGAGTTCAAGACCAACCTGACCAACATGGAGAAACCCCTACCACAAATACAAAATTAGCTGGGCATGGTGGCACATGCTGTAATCCCAGCTACACCAAATGCTGAGGCAGGAGAATAGCTTGAATTTGGGAGGCAGAGGTTGCAGTGAGCTGAGATCACACCATTGCACTCCAGCCTGGGCAACAAGAGTGAAACTCCATCTCAAAAAAAATAAAATTAAATTAAAAATAGATATATATAATCCAGGTGGGACACAGATATGCCCCAAATCATGAAGGAGGTATGTGAATGACATTGAGGGATGTTCTAATTACATGTTGACACCTTCCCAACTGTGACCTTCAGGATTTCCCAACAGGCAGCCAGCCAAAGGAGCAGAAATGTCAACTCCCTTTTTCTTCCTGGCTGCGCACGGCACCAACCTCTACCTTCCCTCCATGTCCGTTGCTCAGTTCCCTGGCTGACTTCCCTGTCTGGGGAAGTCCAAGTGATGGACAGGACATGAGCAAAATACACTTTCTCATCCCCTCAGTGGGGCACTCTCTGACTTGGTGTTTTACTTCTTTTCCCCTCATTTTCTCCCTTTCACTCCTGAATGTATTTACTTATTTATTTTTTGGAGACAAGATCTGGCTCTGTCTCCCACGCTGGAGTGCAGGGGCGCGATCTTGGCTCACTGCAACCTCCGCCTCCCAGGCTCAAGCGATCTTCCCACCTCATTCTCTTGAGTAGCTGGGACCACAGGTGCACACTGCCATGCCTGGCTAATTTTTTTATTTTTTGTAGAGACAGGGTGTCACCATGTTGGCCAGGCTGGTCACGAATTTCTGAGCTCAAGCGATCAGACCGCCTCAGCATCCATCCCAAAGTGCTGGGATTATGGGCATGAGCCTCCACGCCCAGCTTCAATTCCTGAATTTTCATTTTCTCCCCACACCTCCCCCACACCCAGCTGAAGTGAAGACTCAAAGCCCAGAAGAAAGAGCATCTTTGAGAAAATGGTCACAACTGCTCCAGCCTGTGTGTCTCCCCAGTTTCCTGTAGTAATCAGGTAGCTGTAACTTAGGAACAGAGATGAGAAAACCTGCTGTGGACAGGTAGACTCTGAGTTGGGTATTCTTAAAGTTGAGATGTGCAAAGATGCGATGGGGCCTGCCTGTAACAGACTGCCCCACTTCCCAACTGGTATCAGGTATCACTGCAGCAAGAAGGATTTAGGTTAGACCAGGAATAGATTATTTGCAATGAGCAATGAGTCACAGATCTGTGGGGAAGCATGTAACGCCACATGTCACCAAGGAGGGGAAGTATGAGGGACTTGTGCAGCAGGTGCTTCTGAAAACATAATGGATTTCTTCTGGAGAAATGAGTATTTTCTGCAGGACCACCCACCCTCTTTCACTTTTTGGCCAACACCAAACCTTGCCAGAGGGAATGCATGCACATGCACAGTCATTCAGATTCGGATCTATACTGTCATCTAAATATTCCACCCTTTTTTCTTTTTGTTTATTTATTTTATTTTTTTTGATACAGAGTCTCACTCTGTTGCCCAGGCTGGAGTGCAGTGGTGTGATCTCAGCTCACTGCAACCTCCGCCTCCCGGGTTCAAGCAATTCTCCTGCCTCAGCCTCCCAAGTAGCTGGGATTACAGGAGCATGCCACTACCCCCAGCTAATTTTGGGGGTTTTTGTTTGTTTGTTGTTGTTGTTTTTGAGACAGAGTCTCGTTCTGTCACCCAAGCTGGAGTACAATGGCGCGATCTTGGCTCACTGAAACCTCCACCTCACAGGTTCAAGTGATTCTCCTCTCTCAGCCTCCAGAGTAGCTGGGATTACAGGCCACATGGCCATACCCAGCTAATTTTTGTATTTTAGTAGGGATGGGGTCTTACCGTGTTGCCCAGGTTGGTCTGGAACTCCTTATCTCAGGCAATCCACCTGCCTTGGCCTCCCAAAGTGCTAGGATTACAGGCGTGAGCCACCATGCCCAGCTAATTTTTGTATTTTTAGTAGAGACCAGGTGTCACCATGTTGGCCAGGCTGGTCTAGAACTCCTGACCTCAGGTGATCTGCCCACCTTGGCCTCCCAAAGTGCTGGGATTACAGGCGTGAGCCACCGAGCGCAGCCCCCTTTTTTCTTTTTGAAGAGGGGTCTTGCTATGTTACCTTGGCTTGTCTTGAACTCCTGGGCTCAAGTGATCTTCCCACCTCAGCCTCCGGAGTATTAGGAATTATAGGCATTTGCCACCACACCTGGCAAAACATCCCATCCTTATCTTTTTTTTTTTTTTTTCTTAAAGACGGGGTTTCACCATGTTAGTCAGGCTGGTCTTGAACTCCTGACCTCAGGTGATCCGCCCACCTTGGCCTCCAAAGTGCTTGGATTACAGGCGTGAGCCACCACGCCAGCCCCCATCCTTATCTTGTTGGTAGGATTATAAATCTCTTAAAGGAGTTGTGTTTGTTCTCCCTTACTGGGGCCCTAAAAGGTACTCCCTAAAAACAGATATGGTGACTCTTACTGTTTTAAATTTGGTAAAATTTAAATCCCAAGGGATATCCCAAATTTGCACCTAAGAATGCTCCTGTCCACATCACACAGCCCCCCACATGTGACACATACATCACAGAGAATGCACCTCCAGCCACCTCACACACATACCTTCTTCTCCACATTCAGCTCACGAGCACTCTTTCATGTTCAAAGTCAAAGGTCACCTCTGTGATACTGTACAGGTACATCTGTCTGAGTCAGATGCCTATAGGTGTCTCCTACAGAAATCTTTTCATAACTTCTCTTAGCATATTTTATTATAATGATGTTTATCTGTGTGTCTCACCATTAGCCTATGAGTTCCATAGGATGAGAACTGTCCTCTTTGTATGTCTAATATCTAACATTAGTACACAGTAGGTGCTCAGTAAATACTTGTTGAAGGGAGGCATGAATCAATGAAATGCAAAGCACACAAGTAGGCTCCAAGGTCCCCGGGGGCAGAATGGATGTGTGATTGCAGCACTGGGATTGAGGCTGCAGCCACCGGATCTGCGGGATTCCATAAGAGGCCTGAGAAAGCTCAGCTCTGCCTCAGAGTTCACGTACAGAAGAGCATGGACTGGAGAAGCTCAGTGGGGAAAACTGGGAAAAGCTGGAAGAGCAGCCAGAAGGGCTAGGGGGTCACCCGACAGCAGAGGGATGCTGAACACTGCCCCCTAGCAGGGAGTGCCACAGCCAGCTGTCACTCAGAGGGGCCAGCAACCATTCTTCACTGTTCCTGGCTCTGGACTCCCACTCCTGCCCCTCTGCTGCCACCATGGACCCCAAAGAGGTGAGCTAATCCTCTGAGTTCAGTAGATTCTATCTAGGGTTAAGACGAGAACAACAACACCAGGCACCACCATACCACCCCACCCGCTACTGCAGAAGCAGCTGGGCAGTGGGCTCAGCCGGCTGCCTTAGCAGTCTCGTTGTCAGCCCCTTCCTCGTCTTGTTCGCCATTCTGGAGCCTGCGCACGATGCGGGTAAGGTCCAGGCTTCGTGTCAGTGTGTCCAGGAGCATCTGGTCCTTCTGGACGCCCTCTATGAACTCTTCCAGGGAGAGTTCCCCTGGGGTAGAGAGAAAGGGAATCAGGGGGAGGAAGGTGTTCATGTCTGCAGTCCAGAGCACAGACCTGGGTTCTTGCCAGGGGCAGGGACAGAGCCCACTCAGGGAGAAGTGACCTGCGGGTGCAGCAGGCAGAGGGACCCAGAGCCCAGAATCTGGTCCAGGGGCCCCTGAAAGCCAACTCTGTGGCTGGGGCAGAGGCACGTGGAGGAGGTGACCAGCATGGGGCCTTTGGGTCTCCTCCTCCCCTCCTGCCCCTCTCCCCTAATGACCTCCCACCCCTGGTGACCCCACATCCATGGTGACCCCTGCCCTGGAGAGCCCCTCCTTGGCCCCCTCACCATCCCCGTTGACGTCAATCTTGGAGAACACTGTATCGGTGAACTCCTCTGCAGTCATGGTGGTATCGCTGCAGGGGTTAATGGCGCGAATGGCCTGGGAAGAAGGGGCAAAAGTGAGAGGGGGCATCATAATCCTATCTCGGGGTGGGAGTAGGGATGGTCAGAGCTTGTCTGGCTCCCAACAGCAGTGGGGAGTAGAATGTAGGGTACCCGGGGGCCTCCGCAGAGCTGGGACTCAAGACTCAAACTTCTATCGTCTTTTGGTATTGATGAGGAAACTGAGGCCCAGGAAGCGAAGGAAGGTGGCCTGGGTCACGCAGCTGGTGAGGGCCACAGCTGCCACTGGGATCCTCACTGCCACATCCTGTCTCAATCCTGAGATGGCAGTTCCAACCCTGGGCTCTCGGCTCCTGCTCCCACCCCAGGCCGCTTCCCCCAGCCCTGGCCGGTCCCCTCTGCACCTGGATGATAGTGAGCAGCTCGTCGCGGTCAATGCAGCCGTTGCCGTCTACGTCGTAGAGCTTGAAGTACCAGCGGAGCTTCTGTTCTACCTTCCCCTTGAGGACCAGGCTGAGCGCCGCCACGTACTCCATGAAATCAATGTAGCCGTCCTGGGCGAGGGGCGCGGCCGCTGTGAGCCCACCAGGGCCCCGCCCACTCCAGCCTCAGGCCCCGCCCACTGCAACCCAAGGCTCCGCCCATCTCGGCAAGTCCTAAGAGATGCTGAGGGAAGGCCCGGACCCCCGGAGATGCGGCCAGGGAGGCCAGCCGTGTCTCCGCCGTGACCTATTTGTCTTTCTAGACGCCCTGTATAGCCCACCCTGCCTACCCCAGAGGCTGCCAATCAAATCCAAAAGCCAGCCCCCACTGGGGTGTGAATGGCTGGCCCTGTCTATTCAGAGGCATCTGGGTTTTAGCGGGCGCTGCCTGCTTCCCTGCGACTGTCAAGCAGAGCCTTTCCGGTTAGTGGGAATGGGAGAACCGTGCGCAGGTGGGAGGAGGAAGAACTGCACCCCCAGGCAGGGGAGCGCGGTTTAGGTGAGCTTTTGGGAATTTCTCACCCTGCCGCCTGAGGGGCTTAGGGCCCCGGAAGGCCTTAACCATTCTGAGCCCCACAGTGGGCTCATTCAGTCCCAGCCCACCTCCCAGGACTGTCATCAGAAAGGAGCCCAGCAAGGCCCCCACACAGCACTGCTTGAATAGGCAAGAAAACTGTTGAAGAGGTTTCTTTCCTCTGGGGGAGGGGACGCCGGGTGAGGATACTTTAGCCCTTCAGCTTTTCTTTCTGTAATGCTGGAAATTTCTACAATGAACTAGATTGCTTTTGCAGTTAAAAAAAAAAAAAAAAAAAAAAAAAAAAGTTTAAAAAAGGGCAATGGAAAAGGTATGGATTTTTGTGCCAAAAAGACCTAAATCACCTTGGATAAGTCACATGACCTTGAGTCTCCCTTTCCTCATCTATAAGATGGAATGACATGTGCACTTTTCAAGATTGTGCTGTTCATTCGATTCAATGAAAATCCACAGCAATATTAACGTTTTTTAGTGCTCTCCATGGACTTCCTGGGCTGAGTGCTTTATTCACTTTACTCATTTAATCTCACCGCCATCCCCAGGAGGTGAATATTTTTGTCTCTAGTTTGAATGAGAAAGCCGAAGTTGAAAGAGATTGGGCCACACAGTTAGTGAATGACAAAGCCTCACCTACAAAACTGGGTCTCCTAAATCATCCTATACCAGTACTCAAATGCAGATGAAGATTTACATTGATTTGTGTGCACCTGTGTGATTGTGAGACAAACCCAAGCCCAAACATTTGAAGTAAGCAAAGCAAATGCCTGTCCCCCAGGTCTCACTCCCCACTCACACTGTACTCCCCAGCCCTGCACATCTGGTGCAATACCCGAGGATACAACCACTTTTTAGCTCAGGGGCTGGCAAACTTTTTCTGTAAAGAGACAGAAAGTAAATATTCAGCTTCGCAGCCAGACAGCCTCTGTCATTTTACGTGAAAGCAGCCACAGACAATTGTCTATGTAAATAAATAGATGTGGTGAGTTCTAAGAAAACTTCAATTACAAAAATAGGCCTGTGTGGCCGGGCGTGGTGGCTCATGCCTGTAATCCCAGCACTTTGGGAAGCCAAGGCGGGCGGATCAAAAGGTCAGGAGATGAAGACCATTCTGGCTAACACAGTGAAATCCCAGTCTCTACAAAAAATACAAAAATTAGCCAGGTGTGGGGAACAGGTGAGAGCGGGGAGAAAAAAAATTGGCCAGTGTGGTGGCATGCACCTGTAGTCCCAACTACTCGGGAGGTTGACATAGGAGAATTGCTTAAACCCAGGAGGCAGAGGTTGCATGAGCCAAGATCACTCCATTGCACTCCAGCCTGGGCAACAGAGCAAGACTCCATCCCCCTCCCCACAAAAAAAGGCCTGTGTGCTGTGGTTTGCCTATCCCTGTTTTATTTAATTATTCTCTGTATCAAAATTCCCAGTCCTGTGTTCCATCTCCTAGCTAATCTGCTAAACTGCTCCATGCTGGTGACAATGGATCAAGACAGTGTTGTGCAAAGTGTGATTGTGTGCCACGGCTGCAGGTGAGGCAGATTGGGTGTTACAAAGTCACTCTTCATTTTAATATTTGCAGAGTTAAATTAATGTGTATTACAAAATAACTGGCCATTAAACTTCTGATTTCTCATATATTCGTTCGCTCATACAATCAATATTATTAACCACGTGCCACAACCCAGGCACCGTTCTAGGAACTAGGAGTTCAACAGTGAACGAGATAAAAACCCCTGCCCACATGAAGCTCACATTCCAGCAGGAGGAGACTGGCAATAAATGTAATGATGATATATTAATTAAATCTGGTATTGGAAGATTCCAGGTGCTTCGGGGGAAAGGCAGGGCTAGGAAATGCAGTGCTGGTTTTAAACAGAGTTTAAACCAGATCAGGGCAGGGGATAGTGAGAAGGAGACTTCTGAACAGAGACTTGCAGCAGAGGAAGGTGTGAGCTGAGCAGAATTCTGGGAGCAGAGGGTCCCAGGCAGCACAAAAGCCCTAAGGCAGGGTGTGTGTAGCCTAAGGGAGAAGGCCAGACTGCCTGGAAACAAGGGGTTGATTTACTTTCAGTGGAAAGAAAAAGCTCAGGTTTGGGACAGAACAGGTGGTGCTAGTATGTGACACATATCAAGACGTGGTTGGCCAGGCATGGTGGCTCACACCAGTAATCCCAGCATTTTGGGAGGCCTAGGTGGGCGGATCACCTGAGGTCAGGAGTTTGCGACCAGACTGGCCAACATGGTGAAACCCTGACTCTACTAAAATTACAAAAATTAACCAGGCATGGTGGCAGGTGCCTGTCATCCCAGCCACTAGGGAGGCTGAGTGAAGCAGGAAAATCGCTTTGAACCCAGGAGGTGGAGGTTGCAATGAGCAGAGATCACAAGATCGTGCCACTGCACTCTAGCCTGGAGGACAGAGTGAGACTGTGTTTCAACAAAACAAAACAAAAAGACATGGTTAAGCAGATCCAGAGTCCATGTGCCGCAGGGCTCCCCTACCCCCGCTACCGCCGACATCATATGTATGATTCTCGGGGTGCTTCTGCAGGCATGTCTTGACCCAAAGGGTGTTCATAGCAGGTGAGAAGATGAGCTACGTCGGTGTTAGGGGGTAAGGTGTGGGGCTCAGCCATCCATTCGTCCTTCCCCTCCTGCTTAGGAGTTATTCCTTCTTCGGGAGCATTTTGGGCAGCAAGCATGATGACCCTGCCCCTCCCAGTCTCCCTACCACAGACTCTGGACTCTGCTCATCTGCTCCCACTTTGGGAAAGCCCTCGGGCTCCCTCATATCACACTTGAGGTTGGGACTCAAAGCCTATAATCTACTTTGGTCCCTTATCCTCAAATATTAGTGAGTTTTAAATAGCCACTGAGCCCCAGCTTTCCCAAGAAGCCTCACCCATGATGGTTTCTGGACCTTCTAGGCAGTGAGGGGAGGAGCCTCTCCTGGGTCTGCAGAGGACACACGGCAGCGCCTCATTTCGTCCTCACTTTTTAAGTGAGGGGCCACAGGGTGGGGGACCATGTTTGCAGATTTGGGTACTTCCACCATTACGTCTTGACTGAATTGTTCCAAAGGAATGGGAGATTTTTTTTTTTTTTTGAGACAGAGTTTTTCTCTTGTCACCCAGCTGGAGTGCAGTTACACAATCTCGGCTCACTGCAACCTCTGCCTCCTGGGTTCAAGTGATTCTCCTGCCTCAGCCTCCTAAGTAGTTGGGATTACAGGCACTCGCCATCACACCTGGCTAATTTTTGTATTTTAGTAGAGATGGGGTTTCACCATGTTGGCCAGGCTGGTCTCAAACTGTTGACCTCAGGTGATCCACCCACGTTGGCCTCCCAAAGTGCTGAGATTACAGACGTGAGCCACCATGCCCGGTCATGAATGGAAGATTTACTATGAAAACCAACAAACAACTAACACTCCCGATGTCCACAGCATCATGAATATCCCAAGACCGAGAGGGGAGATGATGGGGCTCAAGGTCACCCAACTGATGAAAGCTAGGGACCCAAGCCCACGGTTCCAAACTCGCCTTTCAGTGACCCCTTTAGCTTATCAATCAGAAAGTCCTTATCCAAGGCATTCAGGTGGCTACTGGGGAGACACTCAATTTGACCACTGTGTGGACCTTCAGGCTCACTTGAGAAAAGGTGATGTGAGGTCACTGGGTGTTTTGAAGTTGGGAGTATTCTGGATTCTCCAGCACCAGGCAACCCTGCCTGTCTCCAGCCCTCACGTACACAGAACGTTATGAGTGGCCTGCCCATGCCAGACAGCGAGGCTGGAGAATTGGCATCTTGCTCCCTGCTCTCTACCCCTCCACCACACCCTTGGGAGCTTCAAAGGGTCTTTGCAAAAGCACCAACTATGCTGGGCGCGGTGGTTCACGCCTGTAATCCTAGCACTTTGGGAGGCCGAGATGGGTGGATCACCTGAGGTCAGCAGTTCAAGACCAGCCCTGCCATCATGATGAAACCCCATCTTCTAAAAAAATATATACATAAAATTGAAAAAATTAAAAAATAAATTTACAAAGCACCACCTATAGGACCAGCGCATCGCAGGTGCTCAGCGACCATCTTGGAAGTGTTCACACTTGTTCTGGAGTAAACCAAGATATGCCTGTGGCAGAGGCAGAGGAAGCCATTGGATTCAGCCTGGGATTACACTAATTTGTGGGCCTCTCTGTCTTGCCCTAGAAAATGAAGGCAAGAGGCCGTGTGCGGTGGCTCACGCCTGTAATCCCGGCACTTGGGAGGGTGAGGCAGGTGGATCACCTGAGCTCAGGACTTTGAGACCAGCCTGGTCAACATAGTGAAACCCCGTCTCTGCTAAAATGCAAACAAAATTAGCTGGGCATGTGAGGTTGAGGCATGAGGGGAGGATGAGGCATGAGAATCGCTTAAGCCCGGGAGGCGGGGGTTGCAGTGAGCTGAGATCGTGCCATTGTACTCCAGCCTGGGCAATAAGAGCAAAACTCTGTCTCAAAAACAGAAAAAGAAGAAGGCGAGGGCAAGGACAGCGTCTGATTCATTTTGAACCTCCCAGTGTGCCTGATTCACAGTTGGTACTCATTAAAGCACGAACATCAGATCAGTTGAAGCCCTAGCGTCAAAAACCCACCTCTCAAATGAACAAATGACTGTATAAATGAAATCGCTCCCCAGCGGACACTTTCTGTGCTCCTCTCTGCTCTTCCTCACCCGCAGCTGGTCAGGCTTCCAGAGGGGTCACCCCAACACTTCCCCTCCCTGCCACTGGGTCCCTGCTCACCTTGTTGAAGTCAAATGTCTCAAACATCTGCTCCACGTACTGGCTGGCTGATGGGCTCAGATTCTTGAGGCCGAAGAACTGGCGGAACTCATAGAGGGTGAGTTGGCCAGAGGGGCACTCAGTCATGAACTTCTTATACCACTGGTGGCACTCGGTGCTGCTCAGCTCTTCCACCGACTTCCCCTCCATCACGTTCCCCATTGCTCAGGCCTTCAGGGGGCTGATGCCTGTGATGGACAGGTCCGGTTCGCTGCTCCTCGCCCAAAGGTGTCTTGGCCGACAATGGGGCCGTCCTGTCTCACAGGCCTGAGTCCCCCAGGCCCGAGCAAAGAAGGCCCTGATGAATCGGATGGTATCTAGAAGTGTGGAGAGGAAGAGAGCAGAAGGAGAAGATGATGGACCACACTCAAACTCACAGATGCCAGAGAACCGGTGATAAGAGTCTCCACTAAATCCTTGCAGCCCCAGTGGAGACTGTGTACCCTGGAGAAGAGAGCTGAAAATAGAACAAGGCTTAGAGAAGCAGAGTCCTTAGGATTACAGCCTTGGGCTGTAGGTGAGAGGATTTTTTAACACAGTTTGCAATCTCCTAATCCCTTCTTAACACCATGGAGTGGGTGCCAGCCAGCAGCTGCTCTGATCCTATGACCTCTATGACCTTCTTCTCCTGATTTGAGTGGATCCACAATGGTTTTGGATTCTGCCCTCAATTGTGGAATTGAGGTATATAGGAAATAGAGCTGGCTTCTTGTCCAGAGCTGGCCAGTTATGGGCTCTTGACAGGGCTGCTGTGTACGGTTATCCAGGCTGTGCACTGCACTTGGTCAACACAGCTGAGGGGGTCCAGTCATACCATGAATGTGCTAACATATGAGAGCATCTGAGTGGATGCAGAGTTTGTGGGCTTCCAAGATAAGCCTTCAACAGCTGGAGGGAACCCCCTCCTACATTAACCTGCACCAGTACACACAGACATGCACACACATCACACACTCATACACCTGGTCCTGTTCTGGCCACACTCTCATGTTCCTGAAGGTTGCATCTTTTCTATCTTGAGAGCCCTGAATTCAATCTTCTGTCTGATTCTGAGCCTCACACCATCACCATCACCTTCTAGGGACACGGGGTTGGGGGCATGGAGTGTGCGCCTGGTGCCGTGGGGGGTGTGTGTGTGTGAGAATGCAGGCACAGTGGGTGAGCTGCAACCTGCTGGTCCTGGAAAGCTCCCAGGCCAATCCTGGGGGCCTTTCTATGCAGCAACAGCTTTTTCTGATGCCTGGTGGGATGTGGCCACACACTTAAAAGCTGGCTCATTTATGGAACCAGCATTTGGGTGCAGGTGCACTTAAGCTGGATGCTCCCGGGAAAGCTTAAAGCCAGTGCTTGCCCCACCCTGTCTTTTTCCCTTGTTTGCCTTCTTCCTTTGCATATGGACCACACTCAGGTCCCCTAACTCATCTAGAGGGAACCACTGCCCATATTTCTGCTATCCTCAGCAGGGCCTTGGACACTTGGTCAAGTTGTGCACTGATAGACAATTTATACGAATTGTATAATCTATATAAATAATATGTAATTACATATAAATAGATGTATATATATATATATGTATACAATCTATAGGATATATAACATATCAAATACATGTGCATACATATCTCAGAATGAGCTAGGTTATGCTACAGGAACAAACCACTCTAAAATCTCAGTGGCTGAAAACAACACAAGCTTATTTCTTGCTTACATTACTGGCTGGGTGACCTTGAGCAAGTAACTTAACCTCTCTACACCTCATTTTTAAAATAGGAATAATGGTGCCCATCTGATAGGGCTGTTAAGGGGAGTAAGTGGAGCTGGATACAGGGGCTCACACCTGTAACCCCAGCACTTTGGGAGGCTGAGGCACGTGGATCAATTGAGGCCAGGAGTTCAAGACCAGCCTGGCCAACATAGTGAAACCCTGTCTCTACTAAAAATACATAAATTATACAGGAGTGATGGTCTGCACCCCTGTTAAAACCTTATCAGATCCAGGTCAGGGGTGGTAGTTCACACCTGTTATCTCAGCACTTTGGGAGGCCATGGTGGGTGGATCACCTGGAGTTTGAGACCAGCCTGGGCAACATGGTGAAACCCTATCTCTACTAAAAATACAAAAATTAGCTGGGCATGGTGGTGGACACCTGGAACCCCAGCTACTTGGGAGGCTGAGGCAGGAGAATTGCTTGAACCTGGGAGGCAGAGGTTGCAGTGAGCTAAGACTGTACATTGCATTCCAGCCTGGGCGATAGAGTGAGACGCTGTCTCAAAAAAAAAAAAAAAAAATCCTTATCATATCCAATTCCATTCCTAGATCCTGCCCTCTTGCCTGCTTCTTCTTAAGAGGCTGGAAAAGCAAAAAAATAATGGCTAGCCTTGGTGGCTCACACTTATAATCCCAGCACTTTGGGACGCTAAGGTGGGTGGATCATTTGAGGTCAGGAGTTTGAGACTACCCTGGCCAACATGGTGAAGCCCCGTCTCTACTAAAAATACAAAAACTAGCAGGGCATGGTGGCACACACTGATTCTGGCTACTTGGGAGGCTGAGGCAGGAAAATCCCTTGAACCCAGGAGGTGGAGGCTGCAGTGACCCAAGATCGCACCACTGTATTCCAGCCTGGGCGACAGAGCCAGACTCCATCTAAAAAAAAAAAAAAAGCCTTATCGGATCCAATTCCATTCTCAACTCCCTGTCCCCTTGCCTGCTTCTACAAAAGAGGCTGGAAAAGCAAGAAAACTGGCCAGGCGCAGTGTCTCACACCTGTAATCCCAGCACTTTCTATAATTCCAGAGCTGGGATTACGGGCTTGAACCACCGCACCCAGTCTGTTACCTATATTTTTAAAAATTGTTCAAAATGACTATATGTTGCTCACAAAATCAAAGAGGATAGTTATTTTGTGAAAAAGAGACTGCTGGGCACAGTGGCTCACGCCTGTAACCCCAGCACTTCAGGAGACTGAGGAGGGCTGATCACCTGAGGTCGAGAGTTCGAGACCATCCTGACCAACATGGAGAAACCCCGTCTCGCCTAAAAATACAACATTAGCCAGGCATGGTGGTGCATGTCTGTAATCCCAGTTATTCAGGAGGCCGAGGAAGGAGAATCGCTTGAACCCAGGAGGCGGAGGTTGTGGTGAGCTGAGATCGTGCCATTACACTCCAGCCTGAGCAACAAGAGAGAAACTCTGTCTCAAAAAAAAAAAAAAAGAAAGAAAGAAAGAAAAGAAAAGAAAAAGAGACCAACTGTGGCTGTTGTACCTCTACTCCACCTGAAGTGATTGACAGCGGGTACATAAGGGTGGGGAGCCGGGATCTCCCTGCTTTGGTCAGGTTCTCCACAGCAAGTTGGGACACGGGGAGGAAAGGACTCCTTCTGTGAACTGGCTTGGGCCCAGCTGGAAAATGTGTCCTTGCAGAGGCCTCTCAGGCCCAAGATTGGGAAATGAAGAGGTTGGGGACAAGGCAGCAGCTCATCTTTCCACCTCTACATGTTTAAATCCCTCTCACTCATCATGTTTGAGTACAAATGCCACCTCCTCTGTGAAGCCTTCCCAGATCTCTCCCAAATGTCTTCCTCCCTCAGCATACTGACATTTTGCTTATGTGTTGTGGCAGTTAATTTTTGGACTGGATGAAGGGATACCCAGAGAGCTGGTAAAGCTTTATTTCTGGGTGTTTCCGTGGGGGTCCTTGCCAAAGAGACTGGCATTTGAATTCATAGACGGAGTAAGGAGAATCTGCCCTCACCCCCTGTGGGCAGGCACCATCTAATTGGCTTAGTCCTGAAGAGAAGAAAAAGGCAGGGGAAAGGTGAATTCTCTCTCTCTCTCACTCTCCTGGAGCTGGGACACCCTTCTTCTCCTGCCCTTGGACTCCAGAACTTGCACCAGCAGCAGCCCCTCCCTGCTCCCATGTTTTCAGTCCTTCAGCTCCAGACTGAAGAGTTACACCATTGGTTTCCTTGGTTCTGAACCCTTTGGGTTTGAACTGAGCCATGCCACTGGCTTTCCTGGTTCTCCATCTTGCAGATAGCATATTGTGGGCTTCTCAGTCTCCATAAACATGTGAGCCAGTCCCCCTAATAATCTTTCTTGTACCTCTCTCTGTCTATATCCTATTGGCTCTGTCTCTCTGAAGAACTCTGGCTAATGTGCGCATTATATTAGTTTTCTATGTTGCATAACAACCACAAAGTCAGCAGTTTTAAAACAACACACATTTATTATCTCACAGTTTCTATGGGCTAGGAGTCCAGGCACAGCTTAGCTGGTCCTCTGCCTAGGGTCTCATAAGGCTGCTATCAGGGTGTCACCTGGGCTGTGTTTTCATCTGGAGGTTCAACTGGGGAAGAATCCACTTCCAACGTATTCTAGTTGTTGGTAGAATTCATTTTGTTGTGACTATGTGACCAGGGAGCTGGGCTTTCACTCAACCTTTCCTGGCGGCCACACTCAGATCCTAGAGGCTGCCCTCTGTTCCTTGTTACACCAACTTCCTCACCACGGCTACTTATTTCATCAAGTCAGCGATGAGAGTCTCTCTGCAATCTGCTAAAGTCTATATAACCTAGCAAGCCACAGAGTGATGTCCTATCACCTTTGCCACATTCTCTGTGTTAGAATCAAGTCACAGGCTTCCTCACCACACTCAGAAGGAGACGATTGTACAAAGGCAGGAAAAACAGGAGGTAAAAATCACTGGGGTCACCTTAGAGTCTATTGTGACATTCGCTCTTCTACAACAACATGGATATAAGATTCATTTCTTTCTGGAAGTATTATATAGGCAATGCTTTATTGCCAGCCTGCTGTCAGGAACCCAGCAAGCTCACAGAGAGTGGAGCCCGTGATGTTATTCACGTCTCACCTGCTCCCAGCCCCTGGCACCTGCATTCCACATGGTCAGTTGTGCACTGGTTGTTCTGTTTGCCCTGCCCGCACTCGTTCTCCATCTTTCTTTTCTTTTTCTTTTTCTTTTTTTTTGAGACAGAGTCTCACTCTATCACCCAGGCTGAAATGCAGTGGCATGATCTCAGCTCACTGCAACCTCTGCCTCCTGGATTCACATGAGTCTCCTGCCTCCGCCTCCTGAGCAGCTGGGACTACAGGCGCCAGCTACCATGCCCAGCTAATTTTTGTATTTTTAGTAGAGACGGGGTTTCACCATATTGGCTAGGCTGGTCTCAAACTCCTGACCTTGTGATCTGCCTGCCTCAGCCTCCTAAAGTGCTGGGATGACAGGTGTGAGCTACTGCACACAGCCTCATTCTCCATCTTTCTCCAGTTCTGAGACCCAGGAGATTGACACCACGGACTGCATCACCCAGACTCTGCCGCCTTCTGGCTTCCTGCTGGGTTCACCCACTGAGAAGCTGGAGGAAGAGCTCACAGTTGGGGCAGTGGTATTTTCCTCCACCTTGGGCTGCCTGCCATAGCTCTCTGGGCTCCTGTAATCACGGCTCCCTCCCTTTGCCCCGCCAGGCATGATAACGGCTTCCCTCTCAGTACTCTCTGGGTACATCACCATTCCCTTAACTATGCTCACCTCTCTGTTAGTAGTCCCTATATCGGCTCTCCTCAATTACCTTTTTGAGAGTAACATTTGACTGACAGTAGCTTGAGCCCAGCAAAATATTATTGAGTGAGTGCATGTATGCACAGATGATTAAAGAAAAAATTCTTAGGCCGGGCATGGTGGCTCATACCTGTAATCCCAGGGCTTTTGGAGGCAGATGGGGGGATCACTTGAGGTCAGGAGTTTGAGACTAGCCTGGCCAACATGATGAAACCCTGTTTCTACTAAAAATACAAAAATTAGCCAGGCGCGGTGGCACATGCCTATAGTCTCAGCTACTCGGGAGGCTAAGGCAGGAGAATTGCTTGAACCCGGGAGACAGAGGTTGCAGTGAGCCAGGATCGCACCATTGCACTCCACCCTGGGTGACAAGAGCGAAAGTCCAAATCAAGAAAAAGAAAAGAAAAAAAAGAATTCTTAAAAAGCTAAAATTGGATGAAACTATGCTTCAATATCTACTGTGTTCAAGGCATGATGCTAAACATGTTGAATATGTGCACACGTCCTGTGGGTGAGGGGGAGTATTATTATTGCCACGTGAGACAAAAGGAGTTTGTGGCAGAAAATTTAAATCACTTGCTCAGGTTTATGAGCCTTTTAGTGGTGGTAACAAAGTTTTCTCACCTCACCATCATGCTTTTCTCCTATGCCTTCACACCTCTGCAGAAGGGCTGGATAGAACGAGAGGGACCCCACCAACCCCTCACTCCAGCGCCATCTCCCTCAGCCCTCCCCTTGCAGCCCTCTGCCCAACAATTCCATTGACAGAGAGCTCGCTCCCTTTGTGGGAGGAGGACCCCCACCCCTTGTCTCCAGCCCAGGGTGGGAATGGAATCCCCCGAGACAGGGATGCCAAGGCAGGGAGGCCTGAAATCAACACCAAGGCCCTAAGGAAGCAGTATGCACAAGGCATGTGTGAGGCTGGAGAACAGGCCACGTGGCATACACAATGAGAGAGGTTCCTGGCTTCCCTGGCTGCTCTGTCTGCAGGAATCTCCTGGAACAGATGCCAGATCAGAGGAAGAGGCCCCACCTGGCAGAATGAGGCCAAGAGGAGAGAGTGGATGGGGCTGGTGCAGAGACGTGGGAAGCCAAGTCAGGAAGAGACAGGAGGGGCAGCGATGCCAGGCCAGACTAATCCCCTTCCAAGGCTGCCTGCCTGCCCCTCCACTCCACAGAAACACAGGAGGGCCCTGGGCACAGGTTCATTTGCCTCCTGGGCTTATCTCACGCAAATCAAGGTGAGACCCTGGCCAGCTTCTTTAAAGGGTTTCTAAGGGCTTCCGTGGAGGCTGCCCTACCAAGATGAACCTCAAGAGGGAGTCCATTCTCCAGGACAACGGAGGAGGTGTCAGCTAGGGGAGTGAAGACGCCTGATGTGGACCCTGCGCCTCACCCTGCACAGACTATAGAATCTGGGAGGGCAGGGATGGTTCCTGTTTGTATCTTTGCATCTTAAGGATCCAGCCCACAGCCCACAGGGTCTGTTGGGTGACTGCCCACATGAATAAGACTTCTAGTTATACATAGACTGAAAACTTCCACTTATCTCTGCTTCTTTTCAAAATCTCACTAACATGTTAATAAATGCATGTTTTAAAGACAAAAAAGGCAGCAGATAAGGGGGTTCTAATACAATTTTGGAAAACAAGGCAGATGGACAAGTGGTAACTTTCTTACGAGAGCGGAGAAAGTCGAAACCTAAATGCTTTCAACGAGGAGGAGGCTGGCCGGTCGTGATGGCTCACGCCTGTAATCCCAGTACTTTGGGAGGCCGAGGCAGGTGGATCATGAGGTCAAGAGATCAAGACTAGCCTGGCCAACATGGTGAAACCCCATCTCTACAAAAATACAAAAATTAGCAGGGTGTGGTAGCGCATGCCTGTAGTCCCAGCTACTTGGGAGGCCGAGGCAGGAGAATCACTTGAACCTGGTAAGCAAGGGTTGCAGTGAGCTGAGATCACGCCACTGCACTCCAGCCTAGTGACAGAACAAGACTCTGTCTCACAAAAGAAAAAAAAAAAATCTACATATGAAGAATGAGAAAAGAGAAAAACACCGCATACCTTCCCTCACCCCAGCCCCCACCCCAGCTCCTTCCCGTGCCTGGCTCCTTGAACACTGATGATCAAGCAGGAGAGACCTGGTACTGATGCCAGATGGTCTGGGGCCAGCCCAGGCTCATCAGGCATTTGAGGAAAACCTCTAACTCAAAAGAGAGCCTACAGCAAGCCAGGAGGTACACACGGATTCTATGCTGTTAGGGCACCTCGAAGGCTCCCAGCCTCCCTCCACTCAGCTTACCATCTTCTCAAAGAAAGCCAGACAGGACAGCCTGGCCTGTGTCGTGGGCTACTTGTCCGGGTCTCCAGACACCGTCTTTCCTTCCCACACCAGCCCCATCTCTCTGCACAGAAGTTTGCCCCATGGATTACACCACCATACCTACAGGAGAACGAGACTCTTAGGAGTGAATCCAGCTGAATTCACCTTGTGGTGTGCTGGTAAATATTTAATGATGAGCTCTCTGGAAAAAAGAAACCCCAATTTGTAGGCATTTGCTCACTTCTGTGGTGTAAATGCTCCCACCACAGCTGATTTCAAACTGCCAACAGGAAGTCACTGATTGTGGAGTGGGGAAGAGCTAGGCCCAGCCAGCTCTTACAGGCCAGTATGAGCTGGCTTCAGCACACCACTGGAGTCCCCTCTGAATGGCAGTGACTGGAGACTCACTCAAGCCACTGCTATAAATCCAGTGCCCTCTGCCTCCATCCCCCTCTTCCATGCCCCATGACCCATGAGGCCAACTAGCTTCAGAGCCAGCTCTTCTGGACCAGAGGAGACAGCAAGGATGGGAAATCCATCCCCCACCAACAAACTACAAGTCAGAAGTAGCAGCTTTATGTAAAACTGGGACTGGGAGGGGACTCCTTAGAGACTGTGTTCATTCCCTGAATTCTTCCTCATTCTGCTGCTCCAACTAGGGTAAAATGATCTTGTAAGAAAGCAGGAGTCCGCCGGGCGCAGTGGCTCATGCCTGTAATCCCAGCACTTTGGGAGGCCAAGGCGGGTGGATCACCTGAGGTCAGGAGTTCAAGATCAGCTTGGTTCAACATGGTGAAACCCTGTCTCTACTAAATATACAAAAATTAGCCAGGTGTGGTGGCGGGTGCCTGTAATCCCAGCTACTCAGGAGGCTGAGGCAGAAGAATCACTTGAACCCAGGAGGTGGAGGTTGCAGTGAGCCGAGATCGCACCATTGCCCTCCAGCCTGGCTGACAGAGCGAAACTCCATCTCAAAGAAAATAATAATAAAAATAAAAAGAAAGCAGGAGTCATGGACAGTTGACAGATCTCTTTCTTTTTTTCTTTTCTTTTTTTTTTTTTTTTTGACAGAGTCTCACTCTGTCACCCAGGCTGGAGTGCAATGGCATCATCTTGGCTTACTGCAACCTCCACCTCCTGGCTTCATTCGATTTTCATTCCTCAGCCTAATGAGTACCTGGGATTACAGGCACCCACCATCATGCGCAGCTAATTTTTGTTTTTGTTTTTTTTTAAAGATGGGGTTTCACCATGATGGCCGGGCTGGTCTTGAACTCCTGACCTCAGGTGATCTGCCCACCTCGGCCTCCCAAAGTGCTAGGATTACAGGCATGAGCCACCGCGCCCGGCCCTAATTTTTGTACTTTTATAGAGACAAGGTTTCACCATGTTGGCCAGGCTGGTCTTGAACTCCTGACCTCAGGTGATCCGCCCACCTCGGCCTCCCAAAGTACAGGCATGAGCTACGACGCCCAGCCTCTCCTCATTATTTTTGGAGGGGTCCAAGCCTGGGTCATGAGGAGGCTGGAGCCAGGATTGGCTTTGCTTGAGACTCAGGCACTGGAGCAGGGCTGAGTTTACTTTTGGGGTTAGGGAGCTGAGAATCAAGTCCTTCCAAGTCTTCAGAAACTCTGAACATAACCTTACTCTACAACACCCCCATGGCCTCAGTTTACCCACCCACAGCAATTCAGATCCCAGGGAAAGAAAGGACAAACTTTAACTGCTGCTGAGAAGAGAGACGTCCCTTTATCATTGTTGATAGGTGGGCATGGCACAGCTGCCTTAGCCTGAATACAGGTCGCTCCTCCGGCAGTGAGCAGCCCTTCCCCTCAGGGATTTGAGGTCACAGGGGTGAAGGTGCAGGGTAGGGGGGATTCTGGTTGGCTCAGGCCTAGGAGCGCCACAAGACCAAGTTGGCAGGAGGCACATCAAAGCGCTTGCGGGTGTGGTCGGTGTCCCGGCGGTACAGGTAGCCACAGGTCGGCTTCTGCAAGGTGTAGAAGGAGTTCAGGGAGTTGGAGTACTGGGAGGTGTAGAAAGTGAACCTGAGCTTGTCTGGGCTCTGCCCCTGAGAGTCCACCACCACCGGCACACAGGCTGCCACCAGAGACTGCTCTCGGTCCTGCAGCCACGCCCTCGACAGGGGCGGGTGTGGAGTCTTCACCCTTTTGCATGACGGTGTCTTCGGCCCATGACTGGGTACAGAGGATTGCTGTGAGCCCTGGAAGCAGGGAAAGAAGGGGAGAGCTGAGGCATTGGACACTGGGACTTCAACTGCTATGCCAGGGCAGGAGGGAGAAGGAGCCACAGCTCGGAAGCACCCAGAGCCACTCTGGAGCACTGCTGTGCTGGCTGTTGAGCCAGGGACCTCCAGAGCAGGGGAGAGCCATCAAGGTCCCCCCCCCGACCTGGCCCCTGCTGCTGCAGAATGCTGCATACCTACCAGAGGCAACTGCCAGCTCCCAGAGACTAGGAACCTGGGGATTGGCTTCAGTCCCTCCCTCCCTTTTCCCCAGCATCCAGTCTGTCTGTCCTTGTCCTTCCCGTGGCTGCTGTGCGGGCCTCCTCTCCCTCTTCTCTGCCGCTGCTCCGTCAGGCCTTCGCCCTCTCTCTCCTGTGGGGCCCCTCAGCTTTTCCTCCACCAGGGCTTCCTGTCTCCCACCCTCCTGCCTGGTCCACTGTGCTTCACACTCACACCAGAATAAGGCTTACTGTATTTGCGGCCAGATCGCTTGGCTCTCCTCCTCAAGGCATCTTTTGCACTCTACTGCCTAGAAAGTAAGCCTCAGCTGGGAGCAGTGGCTCATGCCTGTAATCCCAGCACTTTGGGAGGCCAATGCAGGTGGATCACGTAAGGTCAGAAGTTCAAGACCAGCCTGGCCAACATGGTGAAACCCTGTCTCTACTAAAAATACAAAAATTGGCTGGGT
>PVKP010030906.1:0-27482 GCA_004027715.1 Plecturocebus donacophilus
GTCCAGAACTCCTGGACTCAAGCCACCCTCCTGCCTCAGCTTCTGCGTAGGTGGGACGACAGGCTCACTCCACCCTGCCTTGTGACTGCCACATCTGTTTTCCTGAAGACTGTGTGACTTAAAGCGCTCTGTTTACAAGGAACCTCCCCTATCTCCGCTTTCCCCTAACTGTTCTTTCCCATTGCTATACTCAATGCTACATCCAATAAGTGCTGGGAAAGTAATGAACAATCTGTAATTATAGACATCATTTTGTTTCCTTCATTCACTCCTGGTCACCTGTTTCCCTCTCCCAAGAGGACAGAAAATTCTTTTTTGTTTTGTTTTGTTTTGTTTTTGAGACGAAGTCTTGCTCTGTTGCCCAGGCTGTATCTCGGCTCACTGCAACCTCTGCTTCCCGGGTTCAAGCGATTCTCCGGCCTCAGCCTCCTGAGTAGCTGGGATAACAGATGTGTGCCACCACACCCAACTAACTCTTGTATTTTTAGTAAAGATGGGGTCTCACTCTGACACCCAGGCTGGAGTGGCATTATCTCGACTCACTGCAACTTCCACCTCCTGGGTTCAAGTGATTCTCTTGCCTCAGCCTCTCGAGTAGCCGGGACTACAGGGATGCGCACCACCATACCGGCTAATTTTTGTATTTTTAGTAGAGATGGGGTTTCGCCATTTTGTCCAGGCTGATCTCAAACTCCTGACCTCAAGTGATCTGCCCACCTCGGCCTCCCAAAGTGCTGGGATTACAAGCACGAGGCAGCAGGTGGCACCCGGTTCTCTTTTCCTTCTTCATGTCAACTTCCTTGTGAGATTTTTAAGACCTCGGCTGGGGACAGAGGCTCACACCTATAATCCTAGCACTTTGGGAGGCCAAGAGGGATAGATCACATGAGGTCAGGAGTTCGAGACCAGCCTGAAAAACATGGTGAAATGCCCTCTACTGAAATCCAAAATTAGCCGGGCATGGTGGCGCATGCCTGTAGTCCCAGCTACTCAGGAGGCTGAGGCCGGAGAATCGCTTGAACCCGGGAGGTGGAGGTTGCGGTGAGCTGAGATTGTGCCATTGCACTCCAGCCTGGGCACAAGAGCAAAACTCAGTCTCAAAACAAAAACAAAAACACCTCAGGCCACTCTCTGTGAACTCTTTTTCCATCTCTAATAGGTTTTAAAAACTTTAAAGACATGTAACCTCCACCCAGAGAGGAACTAACCTGAATTAACTTGGATTTATTGAAAATAACAGAAGATGTGTGGAATACATGTCAAATCAGTTTCTTGCCCATCATGAGAATCATCAAGCCTCAAGTTACTAGATTTAAAATAGACAGATTTTTTTTTTAAGACAGGGTCTTGCTTTGTTGCCCAGACTGGAGTGTCGTGAGTGGCCTGATTATGGCTCATTGCAGCCTTGACCTCCCAGGCTCAAGCAATCCTCCCACCTCAGCCTCCTGAGTAGCTGGGACCACAGACACGTGCCACCATGCCCAGCTAATTTTTTTACACTTTGGGGTTTTTTTTGTTGTTGGTTTGGTTGGTTTTTGTTGTTGTTGTTTGAGACAGAGTCTCACTCCATCACCCAGGCTGGAGTACAGTGGCATGATCTCAGCTCACTGCAACCTCTGCCTCACAGGATTAAGCAATTCTCGTGCCTTAGCCTCTGGAGTAGCTGGAACTACAGGTGGACACAACCACGCCCGGAGAATTTTTGTATTTTTAGTAGAGACAGAGTTTAACCATGTTGACCAGGCTGGTCTTTAACTCTTGACCTCAAGTGATCCACCTGTCTTGGCCTCCCAAATTGCTTGGATTACAGGCATGAGCCACTGCAGCAGGCCTAACTTTTGGTAGAGACAGGGTATCACTATGTTACCCAGGCTGATCTCAAACTCCTAGACTCAAACAATCCTCCAGCCTCAGACTTCCAAAGGGTTAGGATTACAGGCGTGAGCCATTGAGCCAAGCCCAACTGATCAATTCCATATCTAGTGCCCTGAACAAATATTTAAGTGCTCTGTGTTTACATAATCCAACATTGGCTAGAGATACTGGACCTCATCGGTTAACTAAATTCTATCTCGAGAAGCCCTTTTCAGGTTTATTAAATCTTTTGCAAGGGAGGAGTAGAAATTTCTGCTACCAATATGCTTAACTTTGCAAAGACCATCTATGCCTTGCAAAATTTTGTAGGCTGAAGAGGCCTTCAGATTCAACTAGCTCAGTGGATCTCAAACTCTGATGTGGTAAGAAGCAGCCGCAATTGGCAGATTAGTCAGACTCGGAGACTCTGTAGGTCTGAGCCCAGGAATTTTCTGTTTTTCTTTTGTTTTTTTTTTTTGAGACGGAGTCTCGCTCTAGATGCAGGCTGGAGTGCAGCGGTACAATCTCGGCTCACTGCAACCTCCACTTCCCGGTTCAAGTGATTCTTCTGCCTCAGCCTCTCATGTAGCTGATACTACAGGCACAAGCCACCATGCCCGGCTAATTTTTTGTATTTTTAGTAGAGACAGGGTTTCACCTTGTGGCCAGGCTGGTCTCAAACTCCTGACCTCGTGATCCGCCCACCTCAGACTCCCAAACTGCTGGGATTACAGGCATGAGCGGCCGCGCCTGGCTGGAAGATTCATTCTTGATTGTATCAACGGCTGAGAGTCCCCTGGTGATATATCCAGTGATATCTGCAGTCATGATGCAGCTGCTCTATTGTTAACAATGGAGTTGGCTCCATTTGCTTGTATTATTCTGCTGCAGAGCATAAAATATATTACACGATTATGCAGGTATCCCTCAAATAAAAGAATGCATACATTCCAGCAAAGTGTGCTGTATATTTAGATTGAATGAATCTGACTTTCCCATTGACTTCGATTATAAAATCAGAAATTCATACTGCAGAGGTGGGAAAAATTGGTTCTTGGATGTATTACATTTGTACTTAATAATGCAGCAGTGCCTGTAATGAGACATATTCAAAGGGAAAACAATAACTCTCTGATAA
This sequence comes from Plecturocebus donacophilus, assembly GCA_004027715.1. Taxonomy (NCBI): domain Eukaryota; kingdom Metazoa; phylum Chordata; class Mammalia; order Primates; family Pitheciidae; genus Plecturocebus; species Plecturocebus donacophilus. The sequence goes on from PVKP010030906.1 coordinate 2,993, forward strand.
AATATTAACAATAATACACTTGGACTGAGTATCAGTCACATTATTTTAAAACCACTGCAAGTAGAACTATAAAACAGTGCCAAATTCTTGAAGCCTGATTGATTGTCTGCTTCACATGTGGTTTCCAAGAGGCAATCAACTATTAAACTTCCACAGTTTAACAGTCTTAAACAGAAAAATACTTCTAACTTTATGTCCAAAGGAATTGTTTTAACTTTTTTTGCTCCATTCTGGGATGGGGAAAGGATATGAGTGTTTTTCTGCCTTTGAAAATTTTATCTTCTGTCTGGAAAACAGGGGTGACCTAGATGCATTCACTAACTCATTCATTCATTCATTCGCGTGAATGTCTACTATGTCTCGGGCACTCAGCTAGTTGCTGAGGTTAAGAAAATGAAATGCAAATTTCTGCTTTCAGGGAAAACAACAGGAAAGCAATTATGCTATGGTGCTCAGATAGAGTTTAGCACAAAATGCTAATACAGCCCATACATAGGAAGTACACTTAATACAGACTTCTGAAAAGTGATGCCAGATTTGAACATTTAATAGAAGACCTCGAACTGGTGACCTTACTCATTTTCAGTGAGTGTTTTTTTGTTTTCTTTTGTTTTTGTTTGTTGAAATGGAGTCTCTAACTCTGTCACCCAGGCTGGAGTGCAGTATCATGATCTCAGCTCACTGCAACCTCCATCTCCCGGGTTCAAGCAATTCTCCTGCCTCAGCCTCCCAAGTAGCTGGGACTACAGGTGCCCGCCATCACAGCTGGCTAATTTTTGTATTTTTAGTAGGAACAGAGTTTCGTTACTTTGGCCAGGCTGGTCTCAAACTTCTGACATCAGGTAATCCACCTGCCTCGGCCTCCCAGAGCGCTGGGATTACAGGCGTGAGCCACCGTGCCTGGCCACTTTCACTGAGTTTTGTTTGACCTCTTTAGAGAAAAAAAAAAACCTAACATTTGTAAATTGAAAGATTTCACATTACGCGCGCACACACACACACACACACACACAATCTGTTTTCTGGCTTTTCTTTTTTGTTTTTTGTTTTTTGTTTTGAGACGGAGTTTTGCTTTTGTTTCCCAGGCTGGAGTGCAATGGCACAATCCTGGCTCACTGCAACCTCTGCCTCCTGGGTTCAAACTATTCTCCTGCCTCAGCCTCCTGAATAGCTGCGACTACAGGCATGTGCCACCACACCCGGCTAATTTTTGTATTTTTAGTAGAGATGGGGTTTCACCATGTTGATCAGGCTGGTCTCGAAACCCCAACCTCAGATGATCCGCCCGCCTCAGCCTCTCAAAGTGCTGGGATTACAGGCATGAGCCACCACACCTGACCTGGTTTTCCTTGAAAATCCAAATGATCTGACAATATTAGGAATGCATTCCCACATGGCAACATTTGGTCGAATTGAATAGCGGCTGTCCCTTTTTAGAAGGGCTAAATGTTCACTGGCTCACAACAATCCCCGCTACTACCTTTGCTGCCCCAACATTGGGAAGGATAATCAGGTGTCATTTATTATCACACTTAAACTGTTGTTTGTCTTGTAGTAAAGAACTCTTTCTCCGAGCCTACGTCTCTATATGAAGTAGAAAAATGAAAAATAGATTCAGATGGTCACCTATTTCAAGAAAATGAGAGTGAGCATATTACTTCTATTTGGCCTTTGCTCATTACATTAGAGTCCGAAACTCTTGTTCTTTTTCTTTTTTTTTGAGACAGAGTCTCACTCTGTTGTCCAGGCTGGAGTGCAGTGGCACGATCTCAGCTCACCGCAACCTCCACCTTCTGGGTTTAAGCGATTCTCTTGCCTCAGCCTCCTGAGTAGCTGGGATTAGGCAAATACCGCCATGCCCAGCTAATTTTTGTATTTTTAGTAGAGAAAGGGTTAGGCCACATTGGCCAGGCTGATCTCGAACTTCTGGCCTCAAGTGATCCTCTCACCTCCCACTCCCAGAGTGCTGGGATTACAGGCATGAGCCACTGCGCCCAGCCTGAAACTCTTGTAAGAGCCAGTAGGAATTAGTCAAATGGAGAGTGAGGAAGGAGGTAGGAGAAGCATAGGGAATAGCATGTGCAAAATAATGACTGTGTGGCCAGTGCATAAGACTGCAGATGATTCAGCGTGACTGTGGGGTGAGGGTGTCTATGACGGAAAAGCAAGAGATGAGCCAGGAAAGTGTCTAAGCCAGTCCTTTTCCAGCACAAAACTCTGTGACTAACAGCTTGGAGGGGGTGATTCCATACCAGCCCGTGCCTATCTCTTCTTCCCAGACAGTGAACACTAAGGCAAGCACATATTATCCACTTGATTTGGGTTCTAAATAAGATTGCCAGATAAAATACAGAATGCCTAGTTAAAACTGAATTCAAGCCAGGCGAGATGGCTCACACCTGTAATCCAGCACTTTGGGAGGCTGAGGCGGGCAGATCACCTGAGGTCAGGAGTTCGAGACCAGCCTGGCCAACATGGTAAAACCCCATCTCTACTAAAAATGCAAAAATTAGCCAGATTTGGTGGCACACACCTGTAATCCCGGCTACTTGGGAGGCTGAGGCAGGAGAATTGCTTGAACCTCAGAGGCAGAGGTTGCAGTAAAATGAGATCACGCCATTGCACTCCAGCCTGGGCGACAAAGCAAGACTGTGTCTCAAAAAAAAAAAAAAAAAAAAAAAAGTCTGGGCGCGGTGGTTTAATGCCTGTAATCCCAGCCCTTTGGGAGGCCAAGGAGGGCGAATCACCTGAGGTAAGGAGTTCGAGACCAGCCTGGCCAACATGGCGAAACCCTGTCTCTACTGAAAAAATTAGCTGGGCATGGTGGTGGGCACCTGTAATCTCAGCTACTCAGAAGGCTGAGGCAGGAGAATTACTTGAACCCAGGAGGCAGAAGTTGCAGTGAGCCAAGATCACACCTCTGTACTCCAGCCTGGGCAACAAGAGCGAAACTCCATCTCAAAAAAAAAAGACACTGAATTCAGATAAACACTGAATCATTTTTAGTCTAATATTTGGGATATATTTATACAAAAAATTATTCATTGTTTAATGAATAATGAAATTCAAATTTAACACGGTGTCTTGTATTTTTATTTGCTAAATCTGCTGACATTTAATAACTAGGTTCTACCAGAGCTACACGATTTTTTCTAATTTGCTTCTATTTCCATATCAGAACAGAGTGGTCAAATTATTACTGTAAAATAAAGATGTCCTCAGACATGCCAAAATAAACCTTAGCATGACAGTGGAAAATCAACCAATTCTCCTTGTATTGATCTACTTCTTGTCATATGTCACCGTAGCCTTCTTTAGATATTTTAACTCTCATCCATCGTGCACTCAACATTATGGCATGGAGAAATTACCAAGGGAGTCTCCAAGCTATTGATGACCTACATGAGAAAGAAAGAAGTGGGGCCGGGAATGTTGGCTCACGCCTGTAATCCCAGCACTTTGAGAGGCAGAGGCGGATCAATCAAGAGGTCAGGAGTTCGAGATCAGCCTGACCAACATGGTGAAATCCTGTCTCTACGAAAAATACAGAAATTAGCCAAGTGTGGTGGTGGTTGCCTATAATCCCAGCTACTCAGGAGGCTGAGGCAGGAGAATCGCTTGAACCCGGGAGGCGGAGGTTGCAGTGAGCCGAGATTGCGCCAGTGCACTCCAGCCTGGTGACAGGGCGAGACCTCATCTCAAAAAAAGAAAAAAGAAAGAAAGAAGTGGACAGGCGAGCAGAAGATATGAAGACTCTGAAACAAAGACCAACTCTCTGAACTAGTCTCATGAAGCCAGACACATCACCAACTCCTAAAGATATTAGGGTCTAAACAAGAAATGAATTTGAAGATTTTAGTAAAACTTTGCATATATATTATATACCCAAAATGTGACTTAGGATCAAATACTTTTTTTCCTACAATTTTTCAAAACCCATTTGTTTATTTATTGACACAGGGTCTCATCTGTCGCCTAGGCTGGAGTGCAGTGACACAATCTCGGCTCACTGCAACCTCTGCCTCCCGGGTTCAAGCACTTCTGCCTCAGCCTCCCAAATAGCCGGCATTATAGGCGCGAAACCCCTTGCCCGGCTAATTTTTGTATTTTTGATAGAGACAGAGTTTCGCCATGTTGGTCAGGCTTCAAAACCTTTTATATGAGGATGAGCTCAGTATTCTACAATAGAGTAATCCATTCTGCAATGGAGTGAAAAAGCAAAGAAGGGTAGAAGAGAAGAATATTCATATGTAGCAATTGCTTCTATTTTTAAAAAGAAACAATGAGGCATCATCAAAACTAATTTTCAAGTAACTCAGGGGAGGAAAGGGTAATGATGGAATTAGATCTTTCTGAATACATCTTGTTTTGCAGATTTGACTTTGGAAACATGCAAATGATTTGCATAATTTAAAAATTAAATCAAGAAGAAAGGTACTCCCTAAATATAAAAAAGAAATGAAACAAATGAATCTGATGAACCTGATTAACTCTGCCAGAATCACAGAGAATTATTTTAAATGTCTTTAAAACAGTGTTTTGGAGGCGGTAGTTCTGGAATGGCAGAGTGAGGACCTCCACAAATCTGTACTTCTATAAAGGCAATGAAAACAAAAGCAAAAATTATCAAAATCAAATTTTTTCCGAACTTTGGCAATTCATCAAAGGCTTACTACAATTTGAAGAGCATGCATTCGGAAAAACTACTGAACTCAGTAAGAATAATGAGTTTGTGAATATTTAACTTGTCATATTCCAGTCTATCTCTCCTCAGCATCTGCAGAACACCTGGTCCAGCAACAGCAGATGACATGTTCTTCTCAAGTGCACGCGGAACTTTCTATAAGGTAGACTATATGTTACGTAAGGTAGATCATAATACGAATCTCAATACATTCAAAAGAGGTGAAATCATATAAAGCTTGTTCTCTAACCACAAGGAAATGAAAATAGAAATTCATAGCAGAAGAAAATTGAGATATTTGCAAATATATGGAAATTAAACAACACACTCCTAAACAACAATGAGCCAAAGAAGAAATCGGAAGGGAGATTATAAAATACTTTTAGATTAATGAAGACTGGCCAGGCACGGTGGCTCACACCTGTAATCCCGGCACTTTGGGAGGCCGAGGCAGGCAGATCACCTGAGGTCAGGAATTCGAGACCAGCCTGGCCAACATGGCGAAACCTCATCTCTACTAAAAATACAAAAATGAGCAGGGCATGGTGGCGGGCACATGTAATCCCAGCTACTCGTGAGGCTGAGACAAAAAATTGCTTGAACCCGGAAGGTGGAGGTTGCAGCGAGCCGAGATTGCGCCACTGTATTCCAGCCTGGGTGACAGAGTGAGACTCTCTCAAAAAAATAAAAGAAAGAAAGAAAGGAAATCCAGTGCCCAGATTGTGCTCTCTAAATCTACTTTTCACTAAAAGAAGCCAGAGCTCATTGAAGAAAGAGCTGATTTCAGGATTGGGATAGGAAATTTTCAAGGTTAGCCTAAACCCTTTGTGTTATAGTGTTATAGCAAAGGAAGCTATCAAAGACTTCTGAGATCTTGCCGAACGACACAGGAACCAACTTGAAGGCGTTTTCATTGACCAAACATAGAACAGTTTGAGCATCAAAAGAATAGTGAATATAAAGGGTTAAAACATTAAATATGTAAAAATCCATGCGTCATATTTTATACCTCTAATTCTTTATTTTTGGCAAATTGTTATGGGATAATAACATCAATAAAATGTTAAACAGGTCTGGTGTGGTGGCTCGGGCCTGTAATCCCAGCATTTTGGGAAGCTGAGGCAGGTGATCACTCGAGGTCAGGAGTTTGAGACCAGCCTGATCAACATGGTGAAACCCCGTCTCTATTAAAACTACAAAAATTAGCCGGGCATGGTGGCCTGCGCCTGTAATCCCAGCTTCTCGGGAGGCTGAGGCAGGAAAATCACTTGAACCAGGAAGGTGGAGGTTGCAGTGAGCTGAGATCGCACCACTGCACTCTAGTCTGGGCGACAGAGTGAGACTCTGTCTCTAAAAAAACAAGAAAAATGCATACACAGAAGTAAAACTAGTTTTAAAAAAGCATGAAGGAAGAGGGATATATGATCAGAGAGGCAAAAGTGGGGAATTTTTTTAAGATACTATTTTTTAACTTGGGTTTTAGTTACAGAGGTGTTCCCTTTGTAATTTTTGTTCGTTTGTTTGAGATGGAGTTTCGCTCTTGTTGCTCAGCCTGAAATGCAGTGGCTCAACCTCGGCTCACTACGACCTCTACCTCTCGGGTTCAAAGAATTCTCCTGCGTCAGCCTCCCAAGTAGCTGGGATCACGGGTGTGCGCCACCATGCCCAGCTAATTTTTTTTGTATTTTTAGTAGAGACTGTGTTTCATCATGTTGGCCAGGCTGATCTCGAACTCCTGACCTCAGGTGATCTGCCCGCCTCGGCCTCCCGACGTGCTGGGATTACAGGCGTGAACCACCACTCTCAGCAGTAATTATTCTTTAAAGTAAATATTTGTTGTTGTTGTTTTGAGACATGGTCTCACTTTGTCACCCAGGGTGAAGTGCAGTGGTACAAACAGCTGACTGCAGCCTCGACTTCCTGGGCTCAAGGAATCCTCCCCCTTCACTATCCCAAATAGCTGGGACTACAGGCCTGTGCCACCACACCCTGCTAATGTTTAAATTGTTTGTATACACGGGGCTTTCACTATGTTCCACAGGCTGGTCTTGAACTCCTGGGCAAAAGGGATCCTCCCACCTCGGCTTCCCAAAGTGTTGGGATTACAGCCATGAGCCACTGTTTCTGGTCAAAAACATAAAAGAATTCATATAAAAATTTACCTAAGTTGCTAGTTATAAAAACAAGATGCAAAAATCAGTTGCATTTCTATGTGTTAGCCACAGACATTTAGAAAACAAAGTGTTTAAGATATATCATTTTACAATATCATCACAATACATGAAGTACTAAGGAATAAATCTAAAGTACATGCAAAAGACAGCAGTGTCAACTCATGGAAGACCTTGAATGTCACGAATTGGATTTACAGAGATATTCCCTCTATAATTATACTTTAAATGGTATGTTTCTGTGGTTTATACATACACCAAGGTGACGAGGGCCTTAATTAGGTAAACTGCAGTGGAGATGGAATTTTCATCAACTGAGAGAGAGGAAATCACAAAGTGTCATTAGAGATTTGAAGAGGCAGAAAGCTGGTGTGAATCAAATCAGCGAGTAGAAAAGCAAACTGATTAAACAGATGCAGTGGCACTGCAAGGCACTAAACTTAGTGGTGATGTATTTAAAGTGAGACCACTTGTCACAACTGTGTATTTTTCCCCAACCATGCTCAGCTATGAAGGCAGGTTTACCAAGAGTTGGGTTTTTGTCCCCCAGGTACCACAGAGGACCATGCATCAGGGCTTCACGGGTTTGTTTTTGGCTTTGTTTTTTGTTTTTGTTTTTTTTGTTTTTTTTGTTTTTTGAGAGAAGTTCTGCTCTTGTTGCCCAGGCTGGAGTGCAACGGCACGATCTCAGCTCACTGCAGCCTCCACCTCCCGGGTTCAAGTGAGTCTCCTGCCTCAGCCTCCAGAATAGCTGGGATTAAAGGCATGTGCCACCATGCCTGGCTACTTTTTTGTATTTTTAGTAGAGACGGGGTTTCACCTTGTTGGTCAGGCTGGTCTCAAACTCCTGACCTCGGGTGATCTGCCCGCCTCGCCCTCCCAAAGTGCTGGGATTACATGTGTGAGCCACCGTGCCCAGCCCATGTTTTTAATGCATGAGGAAGAGTGAATATAGTGCAATTGCTCAGGTTGCAAAGATTCAGGGTTTTTGAAGGCACAGAAGTCAAAAGCTCTGTAAGCAGCAAGAAAGGGCGAGGAGACCCTATAACCCATCATCAAACCCAGTGGTGAGAGGGGCGGGGAGAGAAATCATTCGCACGCCTTTTTCTAAAGGGCTGCAGGTGGCTCACGCCTGTAATCACGGCAATCTGGGAGGAGTTTGAGACCAGCCTGGGCAACATGGTGAAACCCATCTCTACTGAAATTTTTTTTATTGAGACTAAGTCTCACTCTGTCACTCAGGCTAGAGTGCAGTGGTGCATTCTTGGCTCACCGCAACCTCCAGTTCCCGAGTTCAAGCAATTCTCCCGCCTCAGCCTCCTGAGTAGTTGGGATTACAGCTGTGCGCCACCACACCCAGCTAATTCTTGTATTTTTAGTAGAGACGGGGCTTCATCATGTTGGTCAAGTTGGTCTCGAAATCCTGACCTTGTGATTCGCCTGCCTCAGCCTCCCAAAGTGCTGGGATTACAGGCGTGAGCCTCTACTGAAAATTTAAAAATCATCCAGGCGTGTAGTCCCAGCTATTCTGAAGGCTAAGGTGGGAGGATCGCTTGAGCTCAGAAGTTCCAGGCTGCAGTGTAACTATAGAGGCTACAGCAGAATGTCTGCTGGCAACTGAGGTTCAGAGATGACATTCATCCTGATGATCTCTGAGGAGAAGGTAGGTCATCAAAAGGAGTTACAATCTCTTTCTTGGAACTGGTCTGGTCTAAGGTGATGAGGGCTTGAATGACGTCCATGGCAGTGAAGCAGGGAGGCAGACATGGATAACAGTCATTGAAATGGTACAACCAGCGTCATAATAAAACAGAAAAATAAAATGTAGGCCAAGCTTGGTGGCTCACGCCTGTAATCCCAGCACTTTGGGAGGCCGAGACAGGTGGATCACTTGAGGTCAGGAGTTCAAGACCAGCCTGGCCAACATGGTGAAATCACGTCTCTACTAAACATACAAAAAAAAAAAATTAGCCAGCTATGGTGGCGCACATCTGTAATCCCAGCCACTCAGGAGGCTGAGGTGGGAGAATCACTTGAACCTGGGAGGTGGAGGTCGCAGTGAGTTGAGATTGCACTCCAGGCTGGGAGACAGAGCAAAATTCCATCTCAAAAATAAATAAATAAAAGAACAAGGTCATACCTTTGGGGGAACATGGATGGAGCTGGGGGCTATTATCCTCAGCAAACTAATGGAGAAAGAGAAAACCAAATCCCACATGTTCTCACTTATAAGTAGGAGCTAAATGATGAGAACTTATGAACACAAAGAAGGAAACAACAGACACTGGGGTCTACTTGAGGGTGGAGGGTGGGAGGAGGGAGAGGAGCAGAAAAGGTAACTATTGGGCTGGGCGCAGTGGTTCACACCTGTAATCTTAGCACTTTGCGAGGCCAAGGCAGGTGGATCATGAGGTCAGGAAATCGAAACCAGCCTGGCTAACATGGTGAAACCCTGTCTCTACTAAAAATACAAAAAATTAGCTGGGTGTGGTGGCATATGCCTATAATCCCAGCTATTTGGGAGGGTGAGGTGGGAGAATTGCTTGAACCCGGGAGGTGGAGGTTGCAGTGAGCCGAGATCGCGCCACTGCACTCCAGCTTGAGCGACAGAGCAAGACTTCGTCTCACAAATAAAAAAAGATAACTATTGGATACTAGGCTTATTACCTGGGTGGTGAAATAGTCTGTACAACAAACCCCCGTGACATGAGTTTACGAATGTAACAAACCTTCACATGTACCCTTGAACCTAAAAGTTAAAAAAAAAAAATAGTCTACGGTGAATGCAAATAAAAAGCCCATGATGCAATACTTCTGCCCACACTCCAGAAAAAATACAATTGCAAAGAAAAATAATACCAAGTGCTATGGTATTGTCATATGCTGCTGGTGAAAGTACCAATTGGTACAACCACTGAGCAGTATTTGCTAAAAATAAACATGACCAGAACACTGACTCCACTCCGAGGTATAATACGTCACCATAGCAGTACTTTTTTTTTTTTTTTTTTTTGAGATATGGTCTCACTCTGTCACCCAACCTGGAATGCAGTGGCATAGTCACAGCTCACTGTAGCCTCCAACTCCTAGGCTCAAGTGATCCTCTGGCCTCAGCCTCCCAAAGTGCTGGGATTACAGGTATGAACCATCCCATCCAGCCCATACCTGCACTTTTCATAAAAGCCTTATGCAAAAAATAATTTTGATGATGGACTGGATAAATACATCTATTTAATTCATATTAAGTAATAAGAATGATGAACTACAACTATGCATAACACGATTGATTTTCACAAACGTGATATTGAGTAAAAGAAGCCAGACTATAAAAAATAATACATACTACATGATTCCATTTATATAAAGTAGAAGTTGTGAAAGTACAGCCCATGAGTTGGCCACCTGTTTTTTTTTTTTTGTATTGTTTTGTTTTTGTTTTTGTTTGAGACAGAATTTTGCTCTTGTCACCGAGGCTGGAGTGCAGTGGAGTGATCTCGGCTCACTGCAACCTCCTCCGTCTCCCGGGTTCAAGCGATTCTCCTGCGTCAGCCTCCTGAGTAGCTGGGATTACAGGCGTCAGCCACCACGCCTGGCTAATTTTTTGTATTTTTAGTACAGACAGAGTTTTGCCATGTTGGACAGGCTGGTCACAAACTTCTGATCTCAGGTGATCTGCCTGCCTCAGCCTGCCGAAGTGCTGGGATTACAGGCGTGAGTCACCGTGCCCTGCAGCCACCTGTTTTTGGAATTAAAGTTTTATTGGAACACAGTCATGCTCCTTCCCGTGTGTATTGTCTTTGACTGCTTTAGTGCTACACCTGCAGAGTTGAGTAGTTGTGACAGAGGCCATCTGGTCTGCAAGCCTAAAATGTTTGCTATCTGACTCTTTTTTTCTGAGACGGAGTCTCACTCTGTCACCCAGGCTGGAGTGCAGTGGCGCAATCTCAGCTCACTGCAACCTCTGCTGCCTGGGTTCAAGCGCTTCTCCTGCCTCAGCCTCCTGAGTAGCTGGGACTACAGGCGCACGCCACCACGCCTGGCTATTTTTTTTTTTGCATTTTTATTAGAAACAGGGTTTCACCATCTTGGCCAGGCTGGTCTTGAACTTCTGACCTCGTGATCCACCAGCCTCAACCTCCCAAAGTGCTGGGATTACAGGCATGAGCCACCATGCCCAGCCTGCTATCTGACTCTTTAAGAAAAAGTTGGCCAACTCTTTTTTTTAATTTTTAAATCAACCTTATTGAGAGATATTGACATTCAATATATTACACTCATATTAAGTGTACAGTTTGGTGAGTTGTGGAAAATGTATACATCCTTGTAACCACTACCTCAATCAGCCAACTCTTGATATAAAGTTTCAAAACAGGCAAAATTAATCTATGGTGCTAGAAGTTAGGATAATGTCTAGGACCACAGAACTTTAAACGTTATTATAAATTTGTCCTTTCCTCAAAGTCACTAAAGAAATTTCTCCTAGAGCACAGAAGAGACAACTATTACAAATCAGGATTTCTAACATTTAGTCAGGCGTGGCGGCTCACACCTGTAATGCCAGCACTTTGGGAGGCTGAGGCAAGCGGGTCGCTTGAGCTCAGGAGTTTGAGACCAGCCTGGAAACGTGGCGAAACCCATCTCTACTAAAAATACAAAAAAAAATTAGCTGGATGTGGTGGCACACACCTGCAGTCCCAGCTACCTGAGGGGCTGAGGTGGGAAGATCACTTGAACCTGGGAAGTTGATGCTGCAGTGGGCTGAGATCATGCCACGGCACTCCAGCCTGGGGGAAAAAAAAGAGAGAGCCCTTGTCTTAAAAAAAGAAAAAAAAAGAATGTCTTATTTTTTATTCACTAATATTGTGTACATCACTGGGACATCCTTGAGATAGGTTTCCGTAGACACGCTTGCAAAGATTGAAGTAGAGGTAAAATATTAATTCAGAAAATAAAAAGTGTCTCTGGCCGGGCACGGTGGCTCACACCTGTAATCCCAGCACTTTGGGAGGCTGAGGCACGTGGATCACCTGAGGTCAGGAGTTCAAGACCAGCCTGGCCAAAGGGGCGAAACCCTGTCTCTACTAAAAATACAAAAAAAATAGCTGGGTGTGGTGGCACACGCCTGTAGTGCCAGCTACTCGGGAGGCTGAGGCACGAGAATTGCGTGAATTCGGGTGGCAGAGGTTGCAGTGAGGTGAGATCGGGCTACTCCACTCCAGGCTGAGTGACAGGGCGATTACATCTCAAATAAATAAAATAAAATAAAATAGTGTCTCCGTAAATCTGAAACTAAATTGAACTGTAGATTTCATTTATGACAGTGAGTTATTGTTTTGACCAGTGGTTCTCAAAGAAAAAAGATTTTGCTCCCCACCCCCACCCCCAGGAACATTTAGTAATGTCTGGAGACATTGGAATTCTCTTTTGGTGAAGATAAAACAAAAAAAAATTAGGGTGTTTAGAGGAAAAAATTCTGATATAAAGAAATAATCAGGCCGGCGCGGTGGCTCACGCCTGTAATCCAAGCACTTTGGGAGGCTGAGTCAGGCGGATCACCTGAGGTCAGGAGTTCGAGAGCAGCCTGACAAACATGGGGAAACTCTGTCTCTTAAAAAAAAAAAAAGAAAGAAAGAAATAATTGCCAGGAGCGGTGGCTTATGCCTGTAATCCCAGCAGTTTGGGAGGCCGAGGCGGGCAGATCACGAGGTCAAGAGACAGAGACCATCCTGGCCAACCTGGTGAAACCCCGTCTCTACTAAAATTACAAAAATTCAGCCTCAACCTCCTGGGCTCAAGCAGTCCTCCCATCTCAGCCTCCCCAAGTAGCTGGGATTACCACCACACCCAGCTAAGATTTTTATTTTTTGTAGAGATAGGGGTCTCACTATATTGCCCAGAATGGTCTCGAACTCCTGGACTCAAGTGATCCTCCTGCCTCAGCCTTCCAAAGTGCTGGGATTACAGGCATGAAACACCATACCCAATAAAAAATTTAAATAAGTCTAGTGACTACCGTTTTGGATAGCACAAGACTAGGGCACTGACTTAGAGACAAACTCCTTTTTGCATCACTATTTGAAGGTTGTTACCAGTTGTATGATTTTGGCAAGTTATTTTATCTCTTTGTACCTTCATTTTCTCATCTGTAAAATGAGGCTTAGAGTACAAGTAGGTCAAAAGGTTGTTGTGGGCGCAGTGGCTCACCCCTGTTACCCAAGCACTTTGGGAGGCCAAGGTGGGTGGATCACCTGAGGTTAGGAGTTCAAGACCAGCCTGGTGAAACCCCATTTCTACTAAAAATACAAAAATACATGATGACATGTGCCTGTAGTCCCAGCTACTCGGGAGGCTGAGACAGGAGAATCACTTGAACCCAGGAGGCAGAGGTCGCAGTGAGCCGAGATCACATCACTGTACTCCATCCTGGGTGACAGAGTAAGATTCTGTCTCAAAAAAAAAAAAGTTTTTTGTGAGTACTGAGTCAGTATGTGTAAAGCACCTATGACAAAAGCCTGCTGCATACAGGTGCTACATAATTATAAAATACATATTGCTGTTATTGTTTTTTATTATTATTATTACAATATACTATGTGTAGCTTCTTTTTCCCAATCCTTTGGTGGCTCTCAATTTCCTATGACAGGAAATCTAATTATATTATCATGATACACAAAACCCTTAAAGATCTTCTCCCTTCCTACTTCTCCAGTATTATTTATTCCTGTTTTCTGAGCCCAGACCAAATAATTTATAGACCCAAAGAAATCTTGTCTTGGGCTGGGCACGGTAGCTCATGCCTGTAATCCCAGCATTTTGGGAGGCTGAGGTGGGCAGATCACTAGAGGTCAGGAGTTCGAGACCAGCCTGGTCAATATGGTGAAACCCTGTCTCTACCAAAAAATACAAAAATTAGCCGGGCATGGTAGTGCGTGCCTGTAATCCCAGCTACTTGGGAGGCTGAGGCAGGAGAATTGCTTGAACCCGGGAGGTGGAGGTTGCAGTGAGCTGTGATCATGCCACTGCACTCCAGCCTGGGCAACAGAGTGAGACCCTGTCTCAAAAAAAGAAAAAATAAATCTTGTTTTGGAAGATTCTGTGACTTTTGTTTTGTGTTAATTGTTCTTAAATTGTGAAATATTTCAAACATAAAAAGTACAAAGAATAATATATCAAACATCCATATACTCCCTACCATTTTGCCTTAATAGCTTTAGATTATTTTTTAGCTTCTGAGTATCTTTTTAACTTTTTTATTATGGGCAATTCTGAACATACACAAAAGTAGATAGAATACTGCAATGACTCTCCACCACCCAGCTTCAATAATTGTCAACATTTTACCAATATTGCCGTTCCAGATTGTTTAAGAAAATTAAACATGACAGATGCAGTTGAAACTAAAAGTTTAATCACGAATTAATTTTGAAATGTTCTTTTCTGCATCTATTGGACTGATACATTTTTGAGTGTTTTTTTGTGTTTTTTTTTTAATTATTATTTTGTTCTGTTTATTTTTGGGGGGGGATTTTTTTTTTTTCTGACAATGTCTCACTCTGTCACCCAGGCTGGAGGGCAGTGGCACAGTCATAGCTCACTGCAGCTTCAAACTCCTGGGCTCAAGCCATACTCCCACCTCATCCTCCCAAATAGCTGGGACTACAGGTGTGCGCCACCACTCCTGGCTAAATTTTTATGTATTTTTTGTTGTAGAGATGGGGTCTCACTATGTTTCCCATGCTGATATTTTTTCTTTTAGTGTGTTATTTTGGTGCATTACATTAATAGATTTTCTGGGCCAGGCGCAGTGGCTTGCATCTGTAATCCCAGCACTTTGGGAGGCCGAGGCGGGTGGATCATGAGGGCAGGAGTTCAAGACCAGCCTGACCAACATGGTGAAACCCTGTCTCTACTAAAAATACAAAAAAAATTAGCTGGGTGTGGTGGCACTAGCCTGTAATCCCAGCTACTCCAGAGGCTGAGGCAGGAGACTTGCTTGAACCCGGGAGGCAGAGTTTGCAGTGAGCTGAGATTGCGCCACCGCACTCCAGCCCGGGTGACAGAGCAAGACTGTCACACACAAAAAAAGATTTTCTGATGTGTTCTCTGCATTCCTATTTGCATTCCTATGGTAAACTTACTTGGTCACTGATTATTATTATTATTTGTATACATTATTAGATTTGAGTTTATTTAGGATTTTAACATCACTATTCATAAATAAAATTGGTTTATAATTTTCGTTTTCCATATTATCCTTGTCCTGCTTTGGTATGTTATACTAGTCTCATACAATGAGCTGAGTATTACAAATAATATATATTCTCCATTTCTTAGGCATAAAGTTTTACATTAAATATTTTCTCAAGTTTGTTGGTTATGTTTTACAAAACATCTAAATTTTATATTCAACCTGTATATCCTATTTATTTATTTATTTCTTGAGACAGAGTTTCACTCTTATTGCCTAGTCTGGAGTGCAGTGGCGTGATCTCAGCTCACCGTAACCTCCACCTCCCAGGTTCAAGGGATTCTCCTGCCTCAGCCTCCCGAGTAGCTGGGATTACAGGCACGCGCCACCACCCCTGCTAATTTTGTATTTTTAGTAGAGAAGGAGTTTCTCCACGTTGGTCAGGCTGGCTTCAAACTCCCGACCTCAGGTCATCTGCCTGCCCCAGCCTTCCAAGGTGCTGGGATTACAGATGTGAACCACCGTGCCCGGCCTCTATACATTTATTTTTATATTCTTACCATTTTCTAGTTTGTGTAATCTATCAATAAAAATCGTAAGAGTGGCCAGGCGCAGTGGCTCACGCCAGTAATCCCAGCACTTTGGGAGGCCAAGGAGAGTAGATCACGAAGTCAGGAGTTCAAGACCAGCCTACCCCACATGGCAAAACCCTGCCTCTACTAAAAATACAATAAAAATTAGCCGGGTGTAGTGGTGGGCTCCTGTAACCCCAACTACTCAGGAGGCTGAGGGATAGAATTGCTTGAACTTGGGAAGCAGAGGTTGCAGTGAGCT
Organism: Plecturocebus donacophilus; assembly: GCA_004027715.1. NCBI lineage: Eukaryota > Metazoa > Chordata > Mammalia > Primates > Pitheciidae > Plecturocebus > Plecturocebus donacophilus. The sequence continues at coordinate 18,870 of PVKP010030906.1, forward strand.
GAGATCCCACCACTGCACTCCAGCCTGGGCAGCAGAGGGAGACTCTGTAAGAGTTTTGTTAAATTCTCACAATATAATTATGGATTATAAGTTTCTCCTTGTAATTCTGTCAGTTTAAACCTATGATGTTAGTTGAATAAGAGTTCTTGAAGCAATGTCATCTCTTTATTTTTAAACTTTCTATGTTGCTTTGTTTAGCTGGGGCTTTTATAAGCTGTGTATAGCTGGATTTTGTTTTATTTACTTGATCTGATAGTTTTTGCCATTTGCGGAGTTCATCTGTAAACATTTCTGATGATTACCAATTTTGTCTTCTTATATTTGTTTTCTGTTCACAATCCTTTTTCTCTTGTTTCCCCTTCCTCTGCTATTTTATATAGATCACATTTCTATAATTTTGGGATTATCCTTAATGTTTACATCCTTTTTTTTTTCTTTTTTGAGACAGAGTCTCGCTCTGTCACCAGGTGCCAGGCTGGAGTGCGGTGGCGCGATCTCAGCTCACTACAACTTCCGCCTCCCAGGTTCAAGCAATTCTCCTGCCTCAGCCTCCCAAGTAGCTGGGATTACAGGTGCCAACACCACGCCCAGCCAATTTTTGTATTTTTAGTAAAGATGAGATTTCACCGTGTTCCCCAGGCTGGTCTCAAATTCCTTATCTCAGGTGATCTGCCCACCTCAGCCTCCCAAAGTGCTGGGATTACAGGAGTGAGCCACTGCGCCCAGCCCAAAATCAGGGTTTATGACAGTATTTCTAGGGTCTTCCAGATGGTATCCAATGGGTGATTTGATTCACTTCCAGATGGTATCCAACGGGTGATTTGATTCACTTCCAAGTGCCAAGGCTGTATCTGTGTCCTTCCACCTTCCTGCATGCATAGTTTACTAAAAGCCATAGATTGACAATAGCTTTTCCCCTCCTCAGCCTCTTTACTAGGTGAGGTCCATTCCAACCACTGACCCTAAACAGAGACCCTGATCAGTGTTCTTGAATGGATTGTTTAGCTCCCTTTATCCTGCATAACCATCAGCTTCCAGATCCAGTGCCTCCCGTACATGAAGCTTTAGATCCCCAACCTTTCCTATCTCTGTTCCATTTCTGTCTAAGCAGTTGTTTATCCTACTTTTTTTTTTTTTTTTTTTGAGAAGGAGTTTTGCTCTTGTTGCCCAGGCTGGAGTGCAGTGACGTGATCTCAGCTCTGGTCAGGCTGGTCTCGAACTCTTGACCTCAGGTACTTCGCCTGCCTTGGCCTCCCAAAGTGCTGGGATTACAGGTATGAGCCACTGCGACCAGCTTGCTTACCCTGAATTTAAGTTTGTCTATAAGTTTTTCCTCTTTTGTTTTTATATTATATTTATAGATATTCTGAATTTAGACTGGAGAGGGTATATCATGCACTATTTTACCAGGATGTCAATTCCATAGCTTTTCACAGTTGTTCTTTTGTCTACAACAAACTTGAGTTTGCTTCCAAATTGTCAAAACTACTCTGAGGCCACCTCCTTGAAAACTCTTTCTAAATAAAATCACATTTTCATCATGGACACTGTTCTACCCTAACTTTCACTAGACTGTAATTATTCGTCTCAGTATCTGTCCCTTTAAGGGCCAGAACCTTATTTCATAATCATCTTGGTACCCTCCAGAACGTAGCAGATTATCTAGCACACAGTAGGTGCTCATTAAGTTTTTATTAAACCAAATACAATGGAGCAAAGACCCCACACAAATTCAAGAGAGCTATGTTTTAAGCACTTATATCCAACTTCTTACAGCTATCATATTGCTTTACTGCTGCCTGAATATGAACTTAAATTGGAATGGAAATGGCGAGGACAGATTCAGGAGCTCTCGCACAGAGTCAATGGGACTTGGTGACATATTAGATAAATGGTGGAGAATGAGGGTTCAAGGAAGAAGATACTGAAATTCATTACAAAGTTTCTAATTAGGTGAGTGGGCACCTGATGACAGTGTTATTCAAAATGATCACTGAGGGGGAAGCCGATTTGTAGGAAATATAATGAGCACAGTTTAAGATACATTGAGTTTGACAAACTTTTCATATTTCGCATCTATGCCGAAGATTGGCATAGGGGTTTCATATTTATACCACATTTGAGAAAAATTTCTGATCTCAAAATTTCATCTGGAATATAAATGGTGTAATATTTTGATAAAGTTATTGGAAATTATCCACAACAATTTAGAAAATGTAATAAATAAAAACATCTTGCGTAAAATTTTCATTCTCCCAGAGTTTGCATAATTTCTCTTGATGAGGCATATAACTGTTGAAGCATTTGCTTAATTGATAATTTGTGCATAATTTTCTAAACTTTGGAACATAATTATCATCACTTGTGTCTGAGTTAACACTGAAATGAAACACTTTGGTGGAATGTTTTAGACACTAACAAAGTTTTAAAGACAGCAAATAAGGAATAAGAAAGAGAGAGTTTTTTATTAACATAAGAACAGCAGGCTTCTGTCAAGCACTATACAACTTAGCATGTCTCAGGGTTAATAAATTTGGACATAATCAGGGTATTAATCTAAAGCAAAACTGAGTGAGGTTTTAATGAGTTAAGCCAAGATCAGAAGGCTTTAGTTCCTTTTTTGGTTTTTTGTAGAAATGAGGTCTCACTATGTTGCCCAGGCTGGTCTTGAACTCCTGGGCTCAAGTGACCCTCCTGCCTCAGCCTCCAAAAGTGCTGCAATCACAGGTCTGAGCCACCATGCCCACCCAGAAGATTTTAGTTTTCATTTCCATTTTTGATTACTTATTTGAATGTGGACCAGACGTTTAAAATCTCCATTTCTCAGTTTCCTTATCTTTCAAAAGGAATTACCATTGAGGATCCTTCCAATTCCCTTAGTCTGTAATTCAAGTATCTGGTCTACAAGTAATCTTATTTTTCAATTTCTCATTCATTAATACCTACCCTGCTTACTTCATAGGTCTGTTGGGAGAATTAGATGAACTAATGAATATAAACAAGTTTTGAAAAGTTAAAAATGCATTGTAAATGTAGAGTATAAGAATGATATAGGATTTTAAAATCACACTGATGAAATTGTTTTGAAACTGAACCAGACTCAATTGGATGCTAGCAGAATCTTATTGCACAAGTGTTAAACAGAGGCATAAAGAAGATGTAATAAAAGAATGTTTGCTCTGCCAGGGACCTTAGACATCACTCAAATCAAGAAACTGAGTTCCAGGCTGGGTGCAGGGACTCACACATGTAATCCCAGCACTTTGGGAGGCCAAGGTGGGAGGATCATTTGAGCCCAGGAGTTCAAGGCCAGCCTGGACAACATAGTGAGACCGTCTGTACTAAAAATATAAAAAATTAGCTGGGAATGGTGGTACACACATGTAGTCCCAGATATTCGGGAGGCTCAGGCAAGAAGACTGCTTGAGCCCAGGAGTTCAAGTTTGCAGTGGGCTATGATCACATCACTGCACTACAGCCTGGGTGAGAGAACAGAAACTGAGTTCCAAAGAGGGGATACCAAAATATCACAGAGAAACACCACCTTGTGCTATAGTTACTATTGTTTCATAACATATCACCCCAAACTTAGAGACTTAGAACGATAATAATCATTTATATCTCCCACGGTTTCTGTGGGTCAGGAATCTGGGAAGGGTTCATCTGTGAGTCCAGTTCAAGGTCTTTTATTGGGTTGCAGTGAGATGGTAGCAGGCGCTGGAATGGCACGGAGCAGGGTGCTGGAGCAGCTGGGCTCATCAGAGTCGGTCTCTTCCCATAAGCTCAGCATCTTGCCCTGTAGACTCTCCAAGTGGGCTACTTTGGCTTCCTCACAGCATGGCAGCCTCAGGGCAATCAGACTGTTTACTAGCTACGAACAGCTTCAAGAGAGACTATTGCAGCAAAACAGCCGGGAGCTGTATCGCCTTTCACGACTCAGCCTTGAAAGCCTCACAGACCAGTGCTCTAACTGGTCAAAAACGGTCATAAAAGCCCACTTTCATGGTGGAATTATTACTACTGGAGGGTGTCCAGGTTCTTGGCATCTTGAGCAAACAATTGGACAAAACACACAAACAAAGCAAGGAATGAATGAAGCAACAAAAGCAGAAATTTATTGAAAACGAAAGCACACTCCACAGAGCAGGAACGTGCCTGAGCAGGGGCTCAAGGGCCGGGTTATACAATGTTCTGAAGTTTAAATACCCTCTAGAGGTTTCCACTGGTTACTTGGTGTAACCCCATGCAGATGAAGAGGCTAAAGTGAGGTCACAAAGTTATTTACTTGGTGTACACCCTGTGCAAATGAAGAGGATGTTTCCTGCCGTAGCTGAAGTAGAGTTATTTACTTGGGCTTAGAAGGTTGGGGTTTTTCCATTTAATTTAGTTCTAGGAAGTCCTTAGGATCCCTGCCTCCAGGCCCTATTCTCCTGCCTCAGAATGTTTTAGACACTAACAAAGTTGAGTTTTTTTTTTTTTTGGAGACCAGTCTTGCTCTTGTTGCCCACGCTGGAGTGCAACGGCGCAATTTCCACTCACTGCAACCTCCACCTACCGGGTTCGAGCGATTCTCCTGCCTCGGCTCCCTGAGTAGCTGGGATTATAGGTGCCCGCCACCACGCCCAGCTAATTTTTTGTATTTTTAGTAGAAATGGGGTTAAACCATGTTAGCCAGGCTGGTCTCAAACTCTTGACCTCAGGTGATCCACCTGCCTTGGCCTCTCAAAGTGTTGGGATTATAGGTGTGAGCCACCACGTCCAGCCAACACTAACAAAGTTTTAAAGATAGTAAATAAGGAACTCCAACTCCTACGGTTTCTAGGGGATGGGACACAGACCACACCTCTTGATGGGAAGAGTGTCAAGATCATGTTCTGAGAAGAGTAGGTGGGATGGTAGATATTGTGCGACCTTCTTTGGAAAGTACAATCTGCCATGCCTCGTTCTAAGCTCTTTTGGTTCTGCATACTTACATAGCATTTTGCATAAATTTGGTTATCAAATTAAGCTGAATATTAAAACATTTTCCAATCCTATTTCCTTTTTTATCTTTTTTTTTTTTCGGAGTTTTGCTCTTGTTGCCCAGGCTGGAGTACAATGGCATGATCTTAGATCACTGCAACCTCTGCCTGCTGAGATCAGGGTTCAGGTGATCCTTCTGCCTTGGCCTCCCAAGTAGCTGGGATTACAGGCACGTGCCACCATGTCCGGCTAATTTTTGTATTTTTAGTAGAGACGGGGTTTCACTTTGTTGTGCAGGCTGGTTTTGAACTCCTAACCTCAGGTCATCTGCCCACCTTGGCCTCCCAAAGTGCTGGGATTACAGGTGTGAGCCACAGCACCCAGCCCCTATTTTCTTATATTATTAAAAAATATTATTATCAAGTTATTTAAATGTAATAATTTGATTATAGCACCAAGAGGGAGATCTAATCCCATGCATTTGATTTCCTTCTCCCAACTTACTCATTTTGCATGGTAGAAAGACAATTGTTAGGCCAAGTGGAGTGGCTCATGCCTATAATCCCAGCACTTTCTTTTACCCCACCGACCCTCCCCGTAATCCCAGCACCTTCCAAGGCTGAGGTGGGTGGATCACCTGAGGCCAGGAATTCAAGACCAGCCTGGCCAACACGGTGAAACCTGTCTCTACTTAAAATACAAAAATTAGCCAGGCGTGGTGGCAGGCACCTGTAATCCCAGCTACTCGGGAGGCTTAGGCAGAATTAAAACTGAGAGGCAGAGGTTGCAGTGAGCCAAGATTGCACCACTGCACTCCAACCTGAGTGACAGAGCGAGACTCCTTCTCAAAAAAAAGAAAAACAAAAAAGAAAGACAATTATTTATACTTCAATAAAAAAACAAAGAAATAGGCTAGATGTGGTGGCTCATGCCTGTAATCCAAGCATTTTAGGAGGCCGAGGCAGACAGATTACCTGAGGTCAGGAGTTCAAGACTAGCCTAGCCAACATGGTGAAACCCTGTCTACTAAAAATTTTAAAAATTAGCCAAACATCGTGGCGAGTGTCTGTAATCCCAGCTACCTGGGAGGTGGAGGGAGGAGAATTGCTTGAACCCAGGAGGCGGAGGTTACAGTAAACTGAGATTGCACCACTGCACTCCAGCCTGGGGTGACAGAGTGAGACTCCGGCTCCAAAACAAAAACAAAACAAAACAAAAAACCAAAAAAAAAAACAAAGAAATAGTAATACAAACATGTGATCTAGAGCTTCTCTGTCCAACCAGTAGCCATTAGCCATCTATGGTTGTTAAGTACTTGAAATATGGGATGAAGAACTGAATTTTCTATTTAAATGTAATTTAACTGAATTTAACTTAGCGTAATTTAAATCTAAAAATTGATATTCAATCCAGTTATTGGAAAAATTTAAGAATATTTGGAACAACTTGGGTATGTGAATCTACTTTTTCAATTGTAAATTTTATGAAATCTAAATACAGATCAAGTATTGCCAATGAAAATTTAACATCTAACTTGAAATGTGCTCTAAGTGTAAAATACACAGCAGATTTCAAAGACTTGGTACCAAAAAATGTAAAATATCTAAATGATTTCTTATATTGATTACATGCTGAAATGAGAAGGTTTTGGTAAATCGAGTTCTATAAAATGTATTGGGCTGGGAGTGGTGGCTCACGCCTGTAATCTCAGCACTTTGGGAGGCTGAGGCGTGCAGATCACGAGGTCAGGAGATCAAGACCATCCTGGCTAACATGGTGAAATCCAGTGTCTACTAAAAATACAAAAAATTAGCCGGGCGTGGTGGCATGCGCCTGTAATCCCAGCTACTTCGGAGGCTGAGGCAGGAGAATCGCTTGAACCCGGGAGGCGGAGGTTGCAGTGAGCTCAGATTGCACCACTGCACTCCAGCCTGGGTGACAGAGCTAGACTCCATCTCAAAAAAAAAAAAACAAAAGGATTGCTGGCCAGGCGCAGTGGCTCGCGCCTGTAATCCCAGCACTTTGGAAGGCCGAGGCAGCTGGATTACCTGAGGTCAGGAGTTTGAGACCAGCCTGGCCAACATGGCAAAACCCGATCTCTACTAAAAATACAAAACTTAGCTGGGCATGGTGGTGCATGCCTGTAATCCCAGCTACTCGGGAGGCTGAGGCAGAAGAATTGCTTGAACCCAGCGGGGCAGAGGCTGCAGTGAACTGTGATCATGCCACTGCACTCCAGCCTTGGTGACAGAGTGAGACACCCTCTAAAAAAAAAATATATATGGCTGGGCGCAGTGACTCAGGCCTGTAATTCCAGCAATTTGGGAGGCCAAGGTGGGCAGATCACCTGAGACCAGCCTGGCAAACATGGTGAAACCCCGTCTCTACTAAAAATACAAAAAAATTAGCCAGACGTGGTGGCAGACACCTGCAATCCCAGCTACTTCTGAGGCTGAGGCAGGAGAATTGCTTGAACCCACGACGCAGAGGTTGCCGTGAGCGGAGATCACGCCACTGCACGCCAGCCTGGTGATAAAGCCAGACTCCATCTCAAAAAAAAAAAGGATTGCCAAAATTGAGTTCATATTTTCTTTTACTTTTTGATGTGGCTATTAGAAAATTTTTAATTGTATTTGTGGCTTGTCCTCTGTTTTAGATAGCTGTGATCTAGAGACAGAGAGGTTAAGTACCAAAATAACCATGTAAAAGGTGAAGGTGGTTTTTCATAACAAAACTTGTACTTTTGTAGTTTTATTATGAAGTAGTTAACTGTTTAAACTACATGCACATATAACTTTGATAGAAAAATATGGAAAAACTGCAGGAAGGTTCTAGATCTCACTACTTTGTCTAGGAAGTTACTTTGGTGGCTAGCTTCCATCTGAATACTAAAATAGTATGTGCGTATTTACTGATGTGGAAACTGTAAACAGCTTTTCAACCCTGGAGACCTCGTCTTTGTCAACATTTGATATATGATTTTGCCATAAAACATTACTTTGGCTTTAAATACAGCTGAGTGAGACCATAAAAATACTCCCATTGTACAGATGAGGATGCTAAGGCTAAGTTTGTTGTTGTTGTTGTTAGAGAGGCAGTCTCACTCTGTGCCCAAGCTGGAGTGCAGTGGCATGATCTCTGCTCACTGCAACCTCCGCCTCCCAAGTTCAAGCAATTCTCTTGCCTCAGCCTCCCGAGTAGCTGGGACTACAGGCCACCACGTCCAGCTAACTTTTTGTATTTTTAGTAGAGATGGGGTTTCACTGTATTAGCCAGGATGGTCTCGATCTCCTGACCTTGTGATCCACCCGCCTCAGCCTCCCAAAATGCTGGGATTACAGGAGTGAGCCACCAGGCCTGGCCAAGGCTAAGATATTTTAAGGGTCTGCTCAAGGTCACATAGCTACCTAGTGACAGAACTGTGTCCCTCTCATGGTTTAGGTGAGCTAGTAAAATATGCCTATATATAAAAAATAGTGGGAGAGAGATACAAGATGGCCGATTAGCAACAGTTCAGGAATGTAGCTCCCAGTGAAAGCGCAGAGAACGAGTGGACGCCGCACTTTCCGACGAATTTTTGTTGCCCACAGACAGGGAGATTCCCGGCAGAGGAGCCACACGGGTCGCCAGCGCGACTCTTTTGGCCGGCGC
>PVKP010030907.1:0-27479 GCA_004027715.1 Plecturocebus donacophilus
CAATGTGCCCAGTGTCCCCCAGTGCATTACAGCGGATCACAGAAATGTTCCAGTCTGTGAGTCGGAATGCAGCCGCCTCCAGCCCTCCCTCAGCTAACAAACTCAGCTCCGGCCGACTTTAGGCACTGGCCCTCCCTGCCACTTCCCTCCAGCCCTGCTTTTAGCTGGAGAGAAGGTCAGATTCAGGGGTCAGGGGCTGAGGACCCCGGCATTGTGCTTCCTGGCCTAGCCGGTCGGCCATGTCTGCCTCCAGCAATCTGGAGCTGCCCCTAGGAAGGGGAGAGGTCTACCACCCAGGAACACTGGGCTCCCTGCAGCGTGAGGCGCCACCACCTCAAGGCAGGCAGCAGCTTCCCCTGACCCCATCCTAACTCCTGCAATCCTAAGAAACCCCAAGAATCCAGAGAAGGAGAAACTGAGGCAGGCCCAGAGGTGGAGTCATGTGTGACTGGAAGCAAGAGCCCACAGTGGCCTAGGAGAGCTTGGCCATGCTGGTGGTGAACTTCAAACCATAGATTCTGTTCCCTCGGGCACAGCTTGGGACTCACTATCTGTTGCTATGGGCATATTCAGCATGGGACTTCTTACTTCAGTCCCTTCCCTTGTCCCAGTACTCCCTCGGCAGGCAGATCCAGCCCCTCTGCGCTTGTTAACTTATCCTCCCAAACCCCTTTCCTGGCATTCAAGCCCTCCTGCAAGCTGGCACCGCACTCCACACACATCCCTGCTTGGTGCCTCCTGGTACTTAGGACTCAGTAGTGTTAGTTGCTGTTATTACTATCATTATTTCCAGCAGACTGGGCTGCCAGCTGCTTCCCATCGTGGCCTCATGCTTCTCCACTCCCTTGCCTTCTGTCATCATGCTCCCTCCAAAATAAATGTATTCCCCAGCCCCTTTCTCCTTCTGTTGAAATCTTTCCAGTCCTCAAGACCCACAGGCTGTACCACTTTCTTCGGGAGGTTTTCCGGGATTCCCATAGCCAACAGGGCTTCTTCCCTGAACTGTGTGGTCTTTATGCATTGACCTTCACCCACCTAGTCTACTTGTCTCAACTCTCTTCCTTCCAAGAGCATTCAAGAATGGATATCCCTGAGTCCAGCTACTGCCTTAGTCGTGGGTGCATTTCTTGTAGTGCCTTGCACAGAATTCAGACTTGATGTGAGTTATTTGTTGAATTGGGACAGATGTTCATGACTTTCAAGAACGCTTCTCCAGCTGGACACCTACAATACACTCTTTCACCCCATGACTACCCACACTGACTCTCCAGAACACATGCTGTTCCATCTGGGGTATGTCATCCCCAGCCCTCGATTCCAAGCCAGATCATCCTCCTTCCAAATACCTCTTTGGTGTCCACAGACTCCAGAAAAACTGCTTGGTTACTGCAGACCCCCAGCCACTCCTGCTACCTTCCTCGTCTAGGTCCACAATTGCTCCCCACCCCCAACACACACATACCCTTAACTCTTCTGTAGCTATCTCTGTACTAAAGCCAGGCCCTTTTATGCTCATTTCTACTGTGTGCATTATGTATGCATTTATTTGTGAGTCTTCATTCTCTTTTTAACCTCATCACTGAGTTTTCAGTGATCTGAATAAAGAGGCTGTCTCCCTGCCTGTCTGTCCACACAGTGCCCAACATGTGGCTTTCTACAGGCACCAGGACTCACTGCCTCCAACATATAGTCAGAGGGAAAGACAGCATGTGCAACCTGCATCTGGGAATGCTGGACTGTGTCTCTCTTTCCCCTGCCAGATTTACTTACCAGGCCCCGCCTCATGGCAGAGTCCTAAGCTCGTTTCTAAGTCACATGTGGCCTACCAGGATAAATTAGAGAGCCTCCAAGAACCTTAGAGACATGAGACAGAGAAATGCAAGCTACCTGTGTCTCCTCTAGCCTGGTTACCATGGGGAGCATTTTTTTAAAAGGCTCTTGAGTCCAAGTCTCTCACAGCTTGCTCAGCTCAACACCTAGCAGAAGAGACTGGCCCCAAAGGACCTGCCTTGGCTTCCTGAGCCTTCCCTAGCGTCTCTGGCTAGCACAAAGCCTGAGGGCACCCCTATCTGCTTCCCTTTGGGGCTCTGGGCCTACTTGATCTCTTTCTCCTTCTCTCCTTCTTTCCTTAGTTAGCTACTGTTTACCATTTACTTTGTAGCAGTCCTTGCTATCCCTTGGATAAACATTAGATCATTTATTCTTAACAATAATCCTTGTTATACTCATGAGTAAAGCATGGCCTATATGGTTAAGAAACCTGACCAAAGTTTCACAACTAGTAACAGGGTCATTCACTCATTCAACAAATATTATTGGGTCCCTACTCTGTGCCAGGGTTTAAAGCCCCAGAAAGTTATCCAAATTTTCTGATATCCTCCGTTCTCAACTTTCTAGATGTGGGGGCCACAGCCACAATTCCTCCCCCAGCCTGTGCTTATCATCACACACTTCCCTCAAAGCCAACCAGAAAATGCTCCTTCCCCAAGGCCTCAGAGAGATCTCAGTGGCCACCCATTGCATTGGGTTACTTTGGATCTTGCATTTTAGTTTCTGGGGATCTGGAATCAAATACCAATTCATAGGGTCTGGGACTTGCAGATTAGTAGGGGAGATTAGGTCCCTAACTCCAAATAAAGAGTTTCATGGGACCAGACATAAGAGATATAAGAAGTAGAAAAGGAAAGAAGGAAGGAAAGAAGACAAGAAGGGAGGGAGGGAGGACTGGAAGAAAAAGAAGGAAAGATAATTTAGGATTTATTGAGCATGTTCTACATATCGCCTGCTGTTCAAAGCCCTTTGGCTGAAATCTCATTATTATCCCCATTGTTTTCATGAGCAAAGTAAAACTCAGAAAGACAAAATGATCTGCCCAAGGCCACAGAGCCGGTAAGTTACTTAATCCCATGTATGTCTGATTCAGAGTCTGTGCAATTTCCTAGTAGATCAAAACAATGAAGAACCCATTGCCAGGGTCTCCTGTTCCAGTGTAGCCTGCCTCCTTTATTGATATACATGTCATTCCAGACGCCAAGTTTCTGACCCCAGCCACGTGGTCTTGTCCTTGTTTCTCACCTTTCTCTGTTGCACTGCACAGGCAGAATCAGAGGAGCTGTATACGTATTCTGGGTAGGGTTGTGGGGTGTGGCTTTGGGATACAGGCAGGCAGACCCCTATCTAGGATTTCAGGGTCTGAGAGAAGAGGTGCCAAATCCTTCTGGGCCAGTATTGGATGGCTAGATCAAGAAGAGGCTGCAGCGTGGCTACAAGTACCAGGGGCTCAGGTTGGGAGAGTCGATGGCCACAGGGACTGGGGCAGGTGAAGAGAACTAAGCCTGTCCCTTCCCCATACCCCCACCTCCCTACAGAGTCAACAAAGGTGATGTGGTTTCCCCTGTGGTCTGTTGCCCTAGACACCTGCAGTTCTGAATATATGCGTATGTGTCTATGTGCCAACTGTGTGGTGGGGGACACAAGGAGAAAGCACAGGGACAGGATGGGGAGGAGCAGGAAGCCAGACAGTCTCCTCAAGCCCAAGACAAAGAAGGTACCACGAGTGCAAAAGATGGCAATGGTCACCGCCTTGATTATGCCAGGTCCCCAGCCAGGAGCATCAGGAGACAGCTGGAAAGGAGACATTGCAGGGGTCAGGAGACATTGTGGGGCTCAGGAGTCTGGGCCGGGAGTCAGGGAACTTGAGTTTTAGGCCCAGCTCTGCCATTCACTTCCTGGGTCACACCTTGCTAAGTCTCAGTTTCCTGCTTTGTAAATAGCAATATCTTGGCTACTTACCTCACAGGGCTGGTCTGAAATCAGATGAATTAATACATGAAAAGATCTGTACCACTATGAGTTTTAGAATTATTGTCCTGATGGCCTAACAAATATTACAATTGCTTACTTCAGCTCCTGGATACACAACACACCCATAGTGTGGAGATAAGAACATTAAAAACAAAAACAAAGCCCCTGCCCTTCTACTGGCCACAGAGCATTGAGGAAACAGAACAAACACAAAAAATATTTGAAAGCCTCTTGCAACACCAGCTATTTAAAAAATCTCACTGTGTGATCTTGGCCAAGTCACAACTACTCCGGGCCTCAGTTTTCTCATCTATCAAATGAGGAAGATGCTTTGAATCATCTCTATTTATTTTTCTGAGTCTAAAGCAGTTTTCTGATTCTGTTATTCCAAGTGCAAATGAGTGTGTCGCAAAGATTGAAGACCGGAGCACATCAGGGCAGAGCATGGCCTGAATGAAGCTGGCAAGTGTTGGTCAAACTGGGTTTTGAAAGAACCCAGAGGTGTGAATCAGAGTGGGGAGAGAAGAAGGGGTGACATTCCAGGTAGGGAGAATGGCATGTGCAAGGGCGAGGCAAGGAAGCAGAGGGTGGCAAACAGATTAGCCAGGCTCAGGAATGAGGTTGGCAGGATTGGAGGGGCTGGGGAGGAAGTCAGGAGAGGAAAAGTAGAAGGGGGCAGGCCCCAGGGCTGAGTGGCTAAGACGTGAAAGTGGGGGAGGAATATGGGTGGGGAGAGACGCTCTCAGCCCCAGAGTTCGGTGCCAAAGCCTGTGGAGCCAAACTCCACCCAAGAGAGAGGGAAAGCAAGATCCCCTTGCCAAGAGGCCCCACCCACCAGGGAAAGCCCTTCCCTCCCTACCCTCCTCTGCCAGCTTCACTCCCAGCCCTGAGGTAAGCAAGGCCCCCCTTAGGCCAGAACCTTGTCGGTGGCAGAAACATACAGATGGGCAGCTACCACATCCTTCTATGACAATAATGACAGCAGCAAAACAATAGTGACAGTGATGAAATAAACTACTCATCACCTGCTCACTGATAAAACCCCTCAGCAGCAAACTTCATAATGTACCCATTCCATTTACTAGAATATTTGCTCCCAAAGACTGCAAGTGTTGTTTTTTTTTTTTTAAGATGGGGTTTCACCATGTTGGTCAGGCTGGTCTTGAACTCGTGACCTCAGGTGATCTGCCCACCTTGGCCTCCAAAGTGCTTGGATTACAGGTGTGAGCCACCACGCCTGGCTGACTGCAAGTGTTTTATAAGATTATCTAGTCTTTAGGATTCCCTAAACCTGACACTCTATCAAACCCACTTAGGCTGGGCACTGTGACTCACACCTGTAATCCCAGCACTTTGGGAGGCCAAGGCAGGTGGATCGTCTGAGGTCAGGAGCTCGAGACCAGCCTGGCCAGAATAGGGAAATCCCGTCTCTACTAAAAGTACAAAAATTAGCCGGGCGTGGTGACACATGCCAGTAATCCCAGTTACGAGGGAGGTAAAAGCAGGAGAATCGCTTGAACCGAGGAGGCAGAGTTGCAGAGCCGAGACTGCGCCATGCACTGCAGCCTGGGTGACATGGTGAGACTTTGTCTAAAAACAAAGCAAACAAGCAAACAAAACCACTTAAGAGAACCTGTGAAAAAGAGATTCCTGGGTCCCATCAAAGACCCCATCAGACTCTGAGGAGATTGGATAGTGCCCAGGAACCTGCAGCACCAAAGGTAATTCTAAAGTGTGGTTAAGTTTGGGACTTCCTGGTCTAATGCAAACCATTTCTTTTACAGATGAGGAAATGGAGGACATGAGGAGGATGTAACTTGCCAGAGATGACATGGTTAATCAGGGCCGGGGCAGGCAGAGAACTCAGGCCCCCGGGCTTCTAGGTCAGTGCTCCTTCCACAGCCCATGCTGCCCAGGCCGGAGATGCCTGTGCCAGCGGAGATTATGGTCAGGGAGGCAGCCACTGGGCCATACTCTAATCATGAGTGAGGAGAAATTTGTCTGAGTTGCAAAATGCCTTTCTACAGCCAGCTCACTATTACTTGCTCCAGTGGGCCCCTGCAGGGATGCTGTGGTCCTCCCCCTGGCAGGCTTGAGCTTTGGCCTTGCCATATGCTCCAGCACAACCCTCTGGTTGCCCCAGAGGCTATATTGGCTGGCAGGCAGGATCCCACTTTACTACAAATCTCAATGCTTCCTATTTGGAGGCACATACCTCTGACTCCAGAATCTCCAAGAAGGTCTTGGCCTGAAGACACTCTTTTAGGGTGGGTTTGGATTATGCGCCTGTGAGTCAGAAGACTAGAGGCAGGAGAGAGAAAGCAATGAGCTGAGGGTGGCTAAGCTGGGAGGTGAGCAAGGGTGTCCTGGCTAAGACCTTGAAAAACTCCACCCATGATGATCACCATTATACTCCTCTTCATCAACACACATTTGTTGAGCATCTACTCTGTGCCAGGCACCATGCCAGGCTCTCAGGCACAGAGGCAAACAAACAAACAAAAAAGCCACAGTCCCTATCACTGAGGAATTCATCACCTCCTGGGGAGCAGGATACAGTCTAAGAACAGAGCCTGGAGTGGAGAAAACTGTCAGGTGAGGAACTCGAGTAACACATGCTGCAAAGGAGAGGGTGGGTTCAGAGTTACCAGAGATCCAAGCTGGGAGAGACCTAAATGAATCCTGAGATCACTGTGGGTAGGGAAGATGGTTCTGCCCTCACCTGCTGCTCTCCTCTGCTCAGGGTCTAAGGAAACCCAGAACAGTGATTCTAGAAGTCTCTGCCTCATCAGATCCCTTACCCCAGCTTGGCCTAAATGGCTAGGAATGGGAAGAAAGAGGAGTCAGAGACAATGTGCAAACAATTCCCTTGGGCAGGCCCTGAGACCTGGGCTCCAGGGCTCCCTGTACTGAGCTTTTAAGAGATCATTTAGGCCAGCGCGGTGGTTCACACCTGTAAACCCAGCACTTTGGGAGGCTGAGGTGGGCGGATCACCTGAGGTCAGGAGTTTGAGACTAGCCCAGCCAACATGGTGAAACCCTTCTCTACTAAAAACACAAAAATTAGCCAGGCGTGGTGGTGGGTGCCTGTAATCCCAGCTACTCTGAAGGCTGAGGCAGGAGAATTGCTTGAACCCAGGAGGTGGAGGTTGCAGTGAGCTGAGATCCTGCCACTGCACTCCAGCCTGGTGACACAGCAAGACTCCATCTCAAAAAGAAAAAAAGAAGAGATCATTTAAAAGCACCTAGAGGAATGGCCAGAGAGAGGAGGTGTTGTTCTGTGGTTAAGAGCAAGGATTTAGTGTCCAGCTGCTTGGGCTGGAGCTTGTTGCTTCCCCATTTTTTGACCTAAGGTATATTATTTAACCCTCAGGAGGCTTGGTTTCCCATCTGCAGATTAGGGTGCCTGCCACGTTTGGGTTGTTGGGAGCACAGATGAGCTCAGGACATGAAGTACTTACTCCAGTGCCTGATACACACTGGGCTGTTGAGGACAGAGCTCCAAGGCTCACATCAGTAATAGAAGAAAGACAGTGTCCTATCTCTTCTGTCTCCCTAAGCCTGTTTTCCTCTATAATTTGAGGTCTCAAAGTGAGTACTGAGCTGATTTATGCAAATGAATCCAATAGGGCCTATCATCCAACTGACCTTTCCAGGGTGTATGGGGTAGCTCGGCCAGGCTACAGAGATGGAAAAATAGGTGCAACCTTCCTGATCCTCCTGAAATCCTTATGTGTTGTCTTGAAGTTGAGGGGCGCCTGCACCAGACTGCGGGGAATGTCAAAGGGACTACAGAAAGGGGCTGGCCTCTCCTCCCTAAACACTGCACATCTGGAGTGATCTGCCCAGCTGGCTGCATCCCTGGGGCAATGGCCGCAGCTGCTATTTGAGGGAAGAGATATCCAGCTCCTTAGCCAGGGCCTGGGGGCGGGGTGGGGCTATAAATAACAAAGAGGACCAGGGGGGCAAAGTTGACCTTTGGGGGGCAGGAGCTGGTGACTTCCCCCTCCTTGCTTGGGTCCAGAGCCAGAGTTTTAGCAAAACAGGAAGAGGC
This sequence comes from Plecturocebus donacophilus, assembly GCA_004027715.1. NCBI lineage: Eukaryota > Metazoa > Chordata > Mammalia > Primates > Pitheciidae > Plecturocebus > Plecturocebus donacophilus. The sequence continues at coordinate 7,859 of PVKP010030907.1, forward strand.
AGCAGCAGCTTCTGGGAAAGTGGGAGTGGCTCTCCTTCCCCCACTTGCCTGGGGCCTCCGGATCCCAGCCAGGACCTGGGAGAGGTGGAGTCATCTAGGCAAGGAGAGGGAGGGGCAGACCCACACAGACTGGGCCCCAGCTTCGGGGCCCTCGAATGTTGCAGCTGGGACACAGGAAAAGGAGAATGAGACAGAGAAGGGTAGCCCAGTGGAGTATGTCTACCACCCCTGGTTCCCTCCTGTTCCCTTCTGTTCCCCAAGAAGGATAGGCATTAGAAATGGAGCTCAAAATGTGCCTGTGACCCAGATAGTGTACATGGAAGCCCAAGATCAAGTTGAGCACGCCTCCATCTCTCATCTCCTCCCAGCCTATGGGTGAGCTGAGCCTAAGCCCAAGTGGGTGTGAGGGAGGGCTCTAGACAGGAGGAAGGACACCTCTGGGCTTCTGGAAAGAGATTCAGGACCTGACCCAGGTGGAATGATGGAAAAATCTTCCAATGAACTATCGAGGTCAGGTGATCCAATGCTCTGTGTGGTCCTGGGTGAGGTTTTCTAGAATAACGGGGCATTTATAGGGACAAGCCCGGGAGAGCTAAGCCTCAGTCCGGAGACCCTCATGAAGTCAAAGACTGAAGAAATTATATGGGAAATGTTGCCTGGCTTTGCTTTGCCTGAGTGAGGCTGGCCACTGAGAATCTGTCCTTTGGTGTCTGTCTGGAGACATTCAGTTGGAGCTCTGGCTGGCCCACACCTCCAGTGGGGTCTGTACCTGTGTCTGTCATGGACTGCCCTTGTCTCCTGAGCCTGGAGCTCCACATTTCACCTGCTGGGAGGGTCTAGAACAGCACTGTCCAATAGAAACAGAATGTGAGCCACGTAAAAAATTTGTTTTCTATCAACCACATCAAAAAAAGTAAAAATACATAGGTGAAATTCATTTTGGTAGTATATTTGTGTAACTTAATATAGTAAAACTGAAACATTATTCCAGCATGCAATCAAAATAAAAATTTATTTATGAAGTCTTTTACATTTTTTTCATACTAAGTGTTTGAAAGGCAGTGTATATTTTACACTTAATAGCACATTTTAATTCTGACTGACCACATTGCAAGTGCTTAGTAGCCACATGTGGCCACTGGCTACTATACGGACAGCACAAGTTTAGACTTAGAGCTTCGCTTCATCTCTTCTTCACCCCTTCCAGTCTCTTGCTGGGAATAGTCTCAAGAGGTGAAGGAAAAAGCTGGTGAGGTCAGTGTTAAGGGTTAATTTGCTCTAGGAGGGTGGCCACTCTCTTTGGCTTTCAAGCATCTATCTCTAGACCTGGATCAGTTCTAGTATTCAGGCAGGCAAGGAAACTGAGGCACGGAGCGGCATCTACCCTGACAATTGGACTTCTCCTGCCCTTCCCAGCGCTCTTTCTCTGAGCAGAAGGTTGATAGAATCGGATTTCCTCTTCGGTCGTGTTAGCCTCTACCTTCCTCTTTCCTCTTCCAAAAGCAACTCCAAACCCAAAGGTGTTCGGGTGGCCAAGTTAGGGAACATGGGAGGAGAAGCAAATTTGAAGGAAAATGTGGAATGGAACTCTGCGCAGGTGGAGTTTGAGGTGCTGGTGGGTGAGATGAGCAAGGGGCGGTGTTGAGGGGACAGTTGGTGGTATCTGGAGCTCAGGGAAGAATATGGAGGTCATCAGTGAGAGATGAAATTGTAGGAGTGAATGACACTACAAGAGCAGGGGAGAAGAGAGGAGACAAGGGGAGGGCAGGGAAGATGGCTCAATACAGAAACCTGAGAAAACAAAGATTTCAGATAGGCGAGGAGTGGAAGCTGGAGGAGGCTGAGAAGAAGCAGTCACAGACTTCAGTGAAGCAGGAGGAAGTGCATCGGAATCCCAAGTGGGAGAGAATGTCAGGAAGGAGAGACTTGCACTAGGTTGCAGTTGACGATGCTATAAAATCACTCTTATGAAGAGAGCTCACACAAACTGTTAAGAAGCACTATAACAGTGGAGACTGAAGTTCAAAGCCCAGAAACAGACTCTTCTGGCATAGAGGAAACACAGCAAACAAGCAAAGATAGGGGTATGTTCAACCTGATCGTCATCAAATTAATGCCAATTAAAATGAGACAAAGCTAGGTGCCTTTTTGAAACGTTAGCGAGAGCTTGGTGAAGTGTGTGTGCTGTCGGTAGTGGCGTAACCTCTTTTGAAATCAGTTTGGCAATATATAGAAAGAGCTATAACATGCTGTTACCCTTTGGCTCAATAACCCCACCCACTGTATCCTAAACTAGATTTCTACAGCCAAAATTGGGGGAGGACGAGCGGAATATGTGCCTAATGAGGTCCCCCATCACACTGCCTATAACAGGGAATGTTAGAAACAAGCTGAACACCTACAATTGGAAAATTATGGAGGTAAGTTATGATACTATATTTCCACTTAATAGAAAACTATGAAGCTGTTAAGATGTTTATTTGCAACATAGTATCACGAGAGGATATAGATAGGTGCATACCCTATGATTGCAACTGTATTAAAAAACATACAGGTGGCTGGGTGTGGTGGCTCATGCTTATATCCCAGAACTTTGGGAGGCTGAAGTGGGCAGATCACCTGAGGTCAGGAGTTTGAGACCAGCCTGACGAAATGGAGAAACCCCATCTCTACCAAAAATACAAAAATCAGCTGGGCGTGGAGGTGCACGCCTGTAATCCCAACTACTCGGGAGGCTGAGGAAGGAGAATCGCTTGAACCCAAGAGGTGGAGGTTGCGGTGAGCCGAGATCGCACCACTGCACTCCAGCCTGGGCGACAAGAGTGAGACTCCGTCTCAAAAACAACAACAACAACAACAACAAACAACCATACAGGCACGGAGGAGAAGGTGAAGAGGAAATGTGTGCCATAGGTAATGTATGTGGGGTGAAGTGAGTATATATGGTTTTGGTGTCATTTAATGAGTCTTAACATTGCGGAGAGTGTGAATGAGGGCTGACCAGAAGCTGAGGTTTGGGTCTCAGCTATGGGGAGGCCCCTGACAACCTTACAGAGGCCATGAATGCATTTATCTGGCAACTAAATGGACTGAGCTCCGTCCACAAGGCAGGTGCGGTCACTGTGGGTATCAGCTCAGCACTGTCCTGGTAGGAAAAAGCCCACTGCGAGGGACGACAGCTTGTTCTCGCAGATTCCCTCCTGTCCACTGGAGGCTCCTGGAGCTCCATAGTCTCCTCGACTACTGCTGAGGAGCAGGCCGTGGCCGGTTCCTGGGGGGACAGCCCCCTGAGGACAGGGCCTCTGCAGTAGTGGCCACAGTGAGGTGAGGAGCTCTCGGGGATGAGGGCCTCTCTGCTCTGGGGTGGGGGTTGGCGGGCTGTGGTCAACCACCTGCTGTTTCATATCACCCAGGAGGTGACATGAGATGTAGGGGCCATCACCTCCACTGCGCCCCCAGGAACTCTACCCTGGCCCTCACCTACAGGCGCCATTGGACCTCCTGCTCCTCCCCCCTCCGCTCTCTTCCCACAACAACACACTGTGGCCTTGAAATAACACATCTTTCTTTACGCCATCATTTCCACAGAATTTGCCTATGATTCATTTGTTGTCAAGAGGCATTAAAACCTCCAGCTCCCAGGCACCCTGGTCTTTGTTCCCCTCCTCCTAGGTCCCACCACTCCCCTTCCCACGGTGTCCTGCCTAGCTCTGACCCCGTCTTCCTGAGCCCCGGCATCCCAAACTCAGCACCTCCACCCCCACAACCACCTCCAGCCCTCTCCTCCGCACTTGGCCCCTTAGGGACCAGAGGGAAGGGGCTGGGGCAGGTCCAGATGGCACCCACCCACCTCCCCAGCCCAGCCCCCTGGAGGAAGGCCCTGCTGGGAAGGCCTCTAGCCTTAGGACTGGAGATGAAGCCCTGGAAAGGGAAGGAGACCCTATTTGCCTAGAAACAGGAGGCAGTGAAACCCCCAGCTCCAGAAGCTGCCCCTTTCTGTGGCTCCCCAACCCCCTCGATTGAGCATGCTGGATTTTCCTCATACCTCAAGGCCTGGTCCCTGGGTCCCTCCCCCTCACTGTTTCTGACTAGGCACAGGGGTATAGAGTTTCCACCGTGTGTGTGTGTGTGTGTGTGTGTGTGTGTCGAGCGAGTAGGAAGAGTGGTTTTCTCACACCCTCATTACCCAGTAAGGCTTTGGGGTTCCCCTCCCGGACCCTCCCCAGGACCGTCTAGGTGTATCAGGGAGCTAGAAGGTGGGGGTGGCAGGAGAGGAAGAGGGCGAGGGTGAGGGGCTGGGGGGCTGCTGGCGCGAGGGAGGGCTGTGGTCGGGTTATCTGATGTGAGGAGCCAGGTGTGCAGCTTCGAGCCTCTGGGGGTGGGGAAGAGCAGCCTGAAGAGAGCCAGCGAGGTAGAGACAGGAAAGAGAGGTGGGAGAAGAGACGTAGTGAACCCAGGAAGGCCTCTCCCCAGAGGAGGAGCACGTTTCTCCTCAAGCTCTGGTGGCAGGCAGGCAGGTGGGCAGGGGGTGTCCCCAGCCTCTGCAGTGGCCCACCTCCCAGCTCCCCAGCTCCCAGGGATGCAGGCAGCTTCCCCTCAATACTGCAGGGCTGGTGGGCTCGAAGGTCCAGCCTTATCCCTGAATCAGAGCGGTTGGAGACAGTTGAGGCTCTATAATCTCGGTTGGGGGTTAACGGGTGGAGGAGGCTTTGCAGGAGGAGATAATGGGGCGGACCTCAGGTCCTCCACGCTACCCACCACCACACCACCGTGGAGCTGGGGGAGTGAGCAGGGCTGTTGGCACCATGGGCCGGGCCAGGACTGTGTCTGCCATCCTCGGAGCTGGGTTGGGGGCCAGCTTGGCCTTTCACAAGAGCCGTCCAGCTTTGAGTCCTACTTCTACTCTGTCCACACCTCTATCCATCCCTGACTCGAAATGTGTTGGAGGAGCCGCTTCTAAGGAAGACGGTCTCAGTTTAGAGGTTATCTCTTTTTATTTTTATTTTATTTATTTATTTTTTTGAGACAAAGTTTTGCTCTTGTTGCCCAGGCTGGAGTGCAGTGGCACAATCTTGGCTCACTGCAACTCCACCTCCCAGTTTGAGCAATTCTCCTGCCTCAGCCTCCCAAGTAGCTGGGATTACAGGCATGCACCACCATGCCTGGCTAAATCTTTGTGTTTTCAGTAGAGACAGGGTTTCTCCATGTTGGTCAGGCTGGTCTTGAACTCCTGACCTCAGGTGATCTGTCCATATTGGCCTCCCAAAGTGCTGGGATTACAGGTGTGAGCCACCACGCCTGGCCGTAGAGGTTATCTGTTTAGAGGAGAGGGTCCCCAGAGGATGAAGAAAATTACAGTAATAAAGGCTAACATTTACTGAGCACTGAACTGTGCCAAGAGCAATTCTAAATGCTACATGGTAGCTCATTTGGTCCTTACAACACCTATGAAGTAAGTACCGTTACTCTCTCTGCTTTACAGAAGAGAGACAAATGGCCAGCAAGTCCTGCAGTGACTCAGGGGATGCCAGGGTTCAAATCCTGCTCCTGCTAGGTGCCACTTCTGCTGCTCTTCACTGCTAACCTAGACACGGCCGGGCCCTGCGGCGTGCTGCGAGCCTTCCTTCCATTATCTTCACCAGCATTACACTGTCATTCACAGATGAGAAAGCTGAGGCTCAGAGAGCGCACACATTTCCCCCAAGGTGACACAGTCAGTAAGAGGCACTATCAGAATTCCGATGACCTGCTCTTAAAGTTCATCTCTTATTCACTCATTGCTTCCCTCAAGGCTGAGGAGTGGGGTGGAGGGGAGACCAGGAGAGCTACTGAGCTCAATCTGCCTCCACGGTCCTCCCAGCCCAGAGCTCTGCCAGCAGTGGGAGGAGGAGTGCGGTAAGTATTTGCTGACGAACGAACAACCGAAGGACAAAATGATGAACTGTCACCTTCCAAGGCAAAGGATTGCAGAAGCCGCTGATATCCTGCCCACCGCCCTCCCCATCCACTCCTCTACCACCTCCAGTCCTTCCTGTGAACTGCAGGGGAGGCAGGAGCCTCTTGGGGTGGGGTCCTTATCAGGGAGGAAGTGCAGCTGGCTTCTTCCCCACCCCCTTTATCACTTCTCCCCATCCCTACTTTATCACCCAGGGCCTCCACAATCCCCTCCCTGTCCCTCTCTGGGGGCTCCTGGGTAGAAGAGGGAAAGACATGTAAATCAGAGGGGCTGGGGGAAGCGGAGAAAGCAGAAAGGATACCAGGAGCATTTCCCTGACACACTTAAGCTGCAGCTCACAGTCCTTGCCAGGCTGGGCCAGTGGCATGGGGGACCAAGCCCTTTCTGATAGGCTGCTTGATCTATCTGGCCAGTCTAGTAGGCAAATGGGGAAATGGTAGCCAGGAGCTGACAGGGTGCAGGCACCTGCCTCACTTCAGCCCTAGCCACATGTCAGCTGCCACAGATGTTCACAGGTTTCTGCAGGATTGTTTTGTTTTTGTTGTTTTTTGAGATGGGATCTCACTCTATCGCCCAGGCTGGAGTGCAGTGATGCGATCATGGCTCATTGCAACCTCGATCTCCCGGGCTCAGGCGGTCATCCCACCTTGGCCCCACCAAGTAGCTAGGACTACAGGCACATGCCACCAGGCCTGGCTAATTTATTTTTATAATTTGTTTGTAGAGATGCCGTCTCACTATGTTGCCCAGGCTGGTCATGAATTTTGAACTCCTGGCTTCAAGTGATCCTCCCAAAGTGTTGGGATTACAGGCATGAGCCACCACGCCCAGTCAGGATTTGGGATTGGCTCAGGGTGGCACGGGCCTTTCCAGAGGCCCAGTAGGCTTCTGAGTGCAAATGAAGAATGCAGCAGGGAAACCCCGAGGAGCTAGATAAGGACTGTCAACTAGGCTACGTGTGACTTCTCCATTCAGCACCAAGGTCTGGAGGTCTAAGGGGAGCTCTGCCCAACACCCCCAGAGCTCATGGGAGCTTCTTCCTGTCTTCCTCCTCTCAGCAACCAGTACCTAGGAGGCCATGCCTTCCTTCCCAGAGTCCAGCTCGGACAGAATTTGCAGAACAATCCAACTTGAAATCTGATACTCAATCCACACCTCTGTGTATCCCCTGGATCGAATAACCCTGGATCCGCGACCCTTGGCTCAGATCTGTCTAATTCTTAAAGAGTCTGTCCAGACTTGGAGTGAGGCTGTTGAGTCCTGAGGAGGGAGGGGCTGTGGCAGCATTGACAAGTTCCCCACATTCCTGTGGTACCTGAGTCTTTCCAATGACTCCCCTCACCTGAGGCTCAATTTCTCATTACCCACCCCTTTCCCTTCCTTATCAGTGACTTCTTGAACAACTGAACTAGAGAGTTTCTGGTTCATGCGCTAATATTAACCTGCAAGAGCACACAGTCTTTGACTCTGTCTCAGTCTGCTCTAAATATTCTCTGTAGACCTAGGTTTTGGAAGATGCAAGATCAGGAGGGATGGTCAGACTACTGGATGACAAAATGAGAATTCAAAACATTCAAGCAGGCTAGGATGGGATAATCCAATCAGATAAATACAAAGAGGGACAAATGCTATATTCTGCATTTAGTCAAAAAGCAAATTGGTGGCCAGGCACGGGGCTCACACCTGTAACCCCAACATTTTGAGAGGCCAAGGCTTGAGGGGAAGTGGGGGGTTGCTTCAAGTGAGGAGTTCAGAACTAGCCTAGGCAACATAGTGTGCCCCCCATCTCTACAAATCACAGAAAGATTACCTGGGTGTGCCAGTGGTTCCAGCTACTCAGGAGGCTGAGACGAGAGGATTGCTTGAGCCCAGGAGTTTGAGGCTGCAGTGAGCTATGATCATGCACTCTGGCCCTGGCCACAGAGTGGGACCTTGTCTCTCCCTGTCCTCTGTCTCTCTCTCTCTCTCTCTCTGTCTGTCTGTCTGTCTCTCTCTCTCTCTCTCTCTCTCACACACACACACATCAAAATCGGCCAAGTACAGAATGAGGGAGATGTGGCAGACACTTTAGGGAGAGGAGTTAGTATGAAGTCTCTGAAGCCACATGGAATTAACTTCACAGGTTCTGAAGTTGAAAGAAAGTTGTTTAAATTTGCATAAGTCTGTTTGCGTTTCATTTTCTAGCAGGGACATTATTAGCCTTTTTGACTTTCATTTTCTTACAAATGTACAGTGGAGTTTTCTGGGGGGCTTCTTGACACATGATATCACAACAGGTTGAATGCAGAAACCAATATGAGAATCTGGCTTCTGGCTGCCTTCTATTCAACCAGACATTAGAGATTTGCAAAGCTGTGAAAGAATACTGTTGTGTCATTAAATTAGTTTTACTTTGGAAAATGGTTATTTTAAAGAAAAATTGTGTTATTTATCTTAACTTTTTTTTTGAGACAGAGTTTCTGTCTGTTGCCCAGGTTGGAGTGCAGTGGCACAGTCTCGGCTCACTACAGCCTCTGCCTCTTGGATTCAAGGGATTCTCCTGCCTCAGCCTCTCAAGTAGCTGGGATTATAAGCATGCGCCACCATGCCTGGCTAATTTTGTATTTTTGTAGCGACGGGGTTTCTCCACGTTGGTCAGGCTGGTCTTGAACTCCCGACCTCAGGTGATCCACCAGCCTTGGCCTCCCAAAGTGCTGGGATTACAGGCGTGAGCCACCCCACCCAGCCTATCTTAACTTTTAATAGATTCATTATTGCCACATTTAAAGAATAAATACACTTTAACATTTTCCGTTTTAATTTCTAATTAGCACATAATTAGTACCTATTGATAGATCTAACCCACATACACGAAAGTTCTTTGGGGTCCTTATTTTTAAGAAAGTAAAGTGATGTCAGGACCAAAATGTTTGAGAAACTCTGGTCTAGAGGCAGGCCACAGAGGTGTGCGCTCAGAGAACCGCACACAGCCAGATGTAGTGCTGGGATGAGCTTCAACCGTCTGGAACAAAGACATATTTGTTGAAGAGATCATGGTGAGATTTACATCTCATCAGAGAAGCAGGGTTTCCACAAATATGGGGATAAATGAATCGATCAAACCTGGTTCTTGAAATTTGTTTTGATTCCCTTTTCTCTGGACATATGCCACCCCTTGCCAGAGAATACTGACATTAATTAATTATAGTCAGTAAATACACATGTAGTGAAGTCCAGGTGTTTGTTGAAGGGGTGACATGGACAAAGAAAGACCACGACTGAAAGAAGTTGGGGACAGTAGTCACTAGAGTTTCGTGAATTTCAGATTCATATTCTTACCTTCCCACCTCTTTCCCTTATTTTTCTTCCCAGGCAGCTTTCAGTTGGGGCCAATTTGGTTTATTAAGTGCCACACCTGCCCCCTGGTGGCCAGATGATACAATGACACCTTCTCTCAGCTCTGGTAGCTATCAGGGAGCAGCAGTCCCTAGCACTGGAGGCTGAGATCTGGAAGAGGCCCCAAAAAACCCAACATGGAGTGAATCTAGAAGGCCCACCAGGGCTGGGTGCTCGGAATGTGGAGCAATGTCACATCCTTCAACAAAACTTATTTGGCCATCTCAGCAGCCCAATAGTGACACTGATGATTGATAACTATGTGCCAGGTACTGTTATAAACACTTTACACAGATTCTATCACACAATCGCAAATCTATGAGGTAGGTTCCATTATTGTTGTCATTTTGTGGATGAAGAAACTGAGGCTCAAAAACATTCCGTAACTTGCCCAAGGTCATACAAGTAGCAAATGGCAGAGCCAGGCGGCAGTTTACTTGTTAACTGTGACTTGTGACTTTTTAACGCTTTGCAGCTTCCACCTGGTGCGCCTTGTACTCATCTGTCTGTAGGGCTGTCTTTCCCCACTGCACTGTGTCTTTCTTGGGGGTGGTGGCTGTCTTGTTCATCTCCCCCAAGAAAGTTACAAACATTGGAAGGACTACACAGCTTGGCTGGACCTCACAGGGAACCTGCAGCCTCACTCACTGTCAGCATAGACTGTGCTCAGATGCCCCAGGCACAAGATCTCGACCCTGGGAGGCCCTTGGCTGAGGTGTGAAAGTGTCAGATACTCCCTGTTGCCTGAGAGGTGGCCTGAGAAGCCAGAAAGCTAGTCCCTAATCCCATGCCACTCGCATGAGGAGAGGTAAGCACCACCAGGTGCCCTCAGAAGCAGAGACTCAGAGTCTTGCTGAATCTCAGTCACATCATGGAGATAGAGAAAGGGTGCAAGGGCGATGTCGGGTGTTTGGGGGCTTGGGGGCGGGGAGGCCAGGCAAGTAGCTCAAATCTATCCCCATAGGGCAGTAGCACCACCTAGTGGTGAAGCTCAAGATGATTTAGGAAAAATACCTGGGTAATCCATAGCAGAGGGGAGGCGGGGAATACCCTCTTGGGAGAGAACACTCCCCTTGGATAGAAACACAGGGAAGGGCCTGGAACTCTTCCAGCGTCTCCCCAAGCCAAAGCAGCTCACTCCAGAAGCTCTCACCAGGTTGTACAAAATGTGAAGAAAACATCCACTATGGACAGGTTCTGTGGGCCCCAGGCTGAAACGAGCCGCCTAGCTGAGGTCATGTCAATGAGCTCACACACTCTTCAGGGAACAGCCTGTATCCAATGAATGCTGATGCAGAAACATACAGGTGTCTCCCTCGCTTCATCTTGGGGCAAGCCAAAGGGACATCTCAGCTTCAGAGATCCCCACACGGGCTGATGGAGACTTTTGTTGAGACTGCATTGCAGCCAACTTCTCCCACTGCTGATTCCACTTCTTTCCCATCCACCAGGGCTGAGAATCCTGAGACCGCTCCCCAACAAACGCCCTATACTTCAACCTGCATTTCAGAGTCTACGTTCCTGGAACCCAACTTACAACACCATCCCGTATATCATCTATGACATGTGTGCATACAGAGATTTGGAGCAGCTGTCTAGAGCAGCGAGCTCTCAGATTCCCCCTGCCAGCCACAGTCTGCACACCCTGCTGTGCTTCTGGGTCTTGAGGAGAACAGACTCCCCATTCAGCCTCACGGGCTCCCTGTGCACAATGAGGACTAGTTGCCTATAGGATGTCAGCAGCATGAGCCATCTCCTTGGCCACGCCGGAGGTGTCAGATAGCATCCATCCTTCTTGCCGTCTGCAGGGGCCATGGGGCAGGCAGACCAACCGACCCACACTGCACAGGCAGCCTGCGAGGAGTCTGGTAGAAGCTGGGGAAACCGAAGGGCTCTGGCCACTCCCAGCAGGCCCTGTTTGCTTGCTCCAGGGCTGAAGGAATCAATACTTCCTAGCACACCAGTGACCTGTTCATACCACATGATGCTTTGAGCCTATCGGCCCCATGGCTTATGCAGTGTTTTTGCTGCTTTATGTCTCTTTTAAGTAGCACTTTCATTCACACTACCCCAGGTGCAGCACAATCCCTTGTAAGGGGAAGATGTTCAGGTTAGTGGCCATCCTGCCCAACAGATCAACAGAAACATAATGGGCCAGCATCCTCATGGAGTCATTCACAATTAGTACCAGATAAGAATGCATTGTGTAGACCAGTGCTGCCCCATAGACTATCCTGTGATGACAAAAATGTCACACTTTTAATCCCAGCACTTTGGAAGGCCGAGGCAGGCAGATCACTTAAAGTCAGGAGTTTGAGACCAGCATGGACAATATGGTGAAACCCTGTCTCTACTAAAAATACAGAAATTAGCCATGCGTGGTGGCGGGTGCCTGTAATCCCATACACTCCAGAGGCTGAGGCAGGAGAACGGTTTGAACCTGGGAGTCAGAGGTTTCAGTGAGCTGAGATCATGCCACTGCATTCCAGCCTGGATGACAGAGCAAGACTCCGTCTCAAAAAAAAAAGAAAGAAAATGTTCAGTATCTGCACTGTCCGTTATGGTAGCCCTGAGGTTATCAAACACTGGAACTGCAGCTTGTACAGTTGAGAAGCTACATGTTTACCTTTATTTCATTTAAATAGTCACACATAGCTAGTGGCTACTTTATTGAACAGTGCAGGTGTAGAACCAAAGCTTGGAATGTGAAAGCTTAAAATCACTTGATCCTAATTATGCAATATTCATGGGGTATATTCCCTTTGGTTTACCTGGAAAAGTTTATTACAACACAGCCTTGGAAATTCTGTGTTCTGCTTGGTCAGCTATAAAAACGCTACATAAGCTCTTCCTAACGGTGTATCAGAACTCCATGCTCCACATTTCTCCTGCCAGGGACACGCCCATTTATGCAGCTGTTGATTTCCTTTCTCTAAGTCCCTTCATGTTTCACAAAATCTCCCTCAAGTTCTAATGCCAGCTCCTCTGTCTCCATCTCATTTCATTGCAACACATTTTAGCCTTTGGTCTGAAATATTTTCAGACGTTTCTGAAAATTTTGAGTGAATCACACCCCCAGGTAAACTTATCCTAAATCAGTACATCAGTTGGCATGGTTTCCTTATTTTCAGATCCCAGTGCTGTGTCCTTGGTTGGTTATTCATGTTTACTGTGCCTAGCAATGCTACCCTTCATCATAAACCCTACTTCTTTGGGAAGCAGAGCAGAGTGCATGGGCTCCTTAGGAGTCCTTTCTTTCTTTCTCTTTCTTTCTTTCTCTTTCTTTCTTTCTCTCTCTTTCTTTCTTTTTCTTTTTTCTTTCTTTCCCTTTCTTTATCTCTCTTTCTCTCTCTTTCTTTCTTTCTTCTTTCTCATTTCTTTCTTTCTTTTTGATGGAGTCTCACACTGTCACTCAGGCTGTGTGGAGTGCAATGGCACAATCTCGGCTCACTGCAACCTCTGCCTCCTGGGTTCAAGCAATTCTCCTGCCTCAGTCTCCCAAGTAGCTGGGACTACAGGCTCGTGCCACTACGCCCAGCTAATTTTTGTATTTTTTTTTTTTGGTAGAGATGGGGTTTCACCATGTTGGCCAGGATGGTCTCAATCTCTTGACCTTGTGATCCACCCGCCTTGGCCTCCCAAAATACTGGGATTACAGGCGTGAGCCACTGTGCCCAGCCAGCAGGAGTCCTGTTTCTGCACAGCAGTCATTTGTAATCCTCCAGGTCACTGGCATAGCCACCATCTCTAATAGCAGACACATTTTTGCCAATAGCTGCTTGGTTTTCATTTTTGAGGTTCTCATGTAGCTGTCACATATTGACTGCATACTTCCTGGGAGCAGAGCACAGTTTGATCCAGCAACTCTAATTTTCCTGGCTCAGGGACTGCTTAGGATGGGGAACCTCTTTTATCTCCTCTCTAGGAGAGAGCTAGCAAGACCATCAGTCACCTGTCAGGTCCCCCAACTCAGTAGGAAGCAGGACAATGTAGTAGTTAATTTGTGGTTTCTGAAGCTAGCTGCCGAAGGTTCAAGTCCCATCTCTTGCCAGTGTGGCTTTGGGCAAGTTAGCCCCCTCTGTCAAATGAGGGGTAATAATGGTTCATCTCCCATAGGATTCTTACAAGGATAAGGCAGATTGGATTGCATAAAGCATTTATTTACAGCAGTACTTGCAACAAAGTAAGTGCTATACGAGTCATTTTTATTACCATAAGCAAAGCTTTCTACATTGGTTGACCTGACAAAGTTCTGGCAAACTTTTGTTCTCTTTGGACATTATTAGGCAGGCACTCTTTACATCCTCCTTTTGCTGCTGTATCTCTAGCTGTCACCAAGTCGGCCGCACGTTCCTGCCTTCTCTGTCGGCCTCATTTGGACTCTCCTGCACGCTTCCAGTTAGCCAGCGGAGGATTTTCCTGTCTCGGGGAATCTTGTAGGAAATCTTGCATGTTGGTGCACACTCTCCTTCAGTTATAATGATATACCTTAAAAGTTTTACATTTATAAATGTCTATTTTCACACTGTCATTCTAAAACAGAATCGATGGTGACTTTCCTCCCAGTTCAGCCCCATGAAAACTCATTGTTCCCTCTTTTCTTTTCCTCCCAGCTCCTAGACTTTCTGTGGGGAGTGGCCTGGGTTGTGGGCCCCAGGGCTGAGTAACTGATATTCCCAGGAGTCCCCTGGAGAAGGCAGGGCCAGAGGGAGAGCTGGGAAGGTGGCAAATTCCAAAGACAAATGCACGTTTTAGATAAGGCAACAGCATTACACGAGGCTGAGGCGGAGCGCCAGGGCCACACTGTGGAGGGGCGGGGTCTGATTCCCACCGAGACAGAGATGAGTCTCCCTCCTCCTTCTGATGGGTTGGTGGAGTTACAAATCAGAGAAGGAAGGAAGGGGTCCCAGACCCAGACTTGCTCTGTCTGAAATCCAGAGCTTCCCCCAGCGACTGGGTCAGTCATCTGGGGAATGGGAACAGGGGTCTGAGCTCAAACGTGGTGTAGTGAAAAGGACACCGGACCGTGAGTCCAGTCTGGTTCTGTCTTGGTCCACTCCTAACTACTTACGTATGCACGGGTGAGTCACACCCTCCTCTGTCAGGTTTTCTTAACGAGGGGATTGAGTGCTTTAGCAACTTTCAAGTGTTTTCCCCCACTGAAGAGCAAGCGGCCTAATGTGTTCTACAGCTAAAATCAAACAAGGGTCTCTCTTTTGTAAAATAACAACAGCAACAACAATATTAATTAGTGTACAGAAGTTTCACAATGTAAGTTCTCCCCCCATGAATATCTCCAAATCAGTGCTACCTGCTCCCCTGTATATTAGAATATCGTACAAATGGAGTCTGATTCTGAAAGCAACTCATATCTAGCAAATTTAAGGTTAGGCGATATACATGCTCTTCTGCAATAAGGAACGTGGCTTTCAGATGTTTTTCCACCTGAAGAATTCTGAGAGACACGGGGCCAGGTGGACACCGAGGCTCTTGCAGTGTAAAGCCTGATTTCTCCCTGGGTTTTCAGGGAACAACGGATGCAGGTGGAAGGACACAGCTTCCAGGAGTTGGGCGGTAATGTTCCCACTGACTTTTACATTCCTGGTGACACAGCAAACGCAGTCATGTTCCCCAAACTCAAGCACTGATCTGAAGAAGCCTCTGTGGCGCACCTCAAAGCACGCCCTTCTGTACTGGTCCCGCAGCTCACTCTCCCAAGGACCCCACGCCCTGGGCTGGGCTGGCTGCAGAGGAGAGCATGCACTGGAAGTTGAATCACTGCGCCCCTGCCTCACAGCCCTCTTTTGACTTTTGGGTGGTGGAGCAAGAACATGAAGGGACCCTGCCCTACATCACGGAACCTCCAAACACTTTCTGTGACTAGCCGCCAGAGGCTGCCCGGCTGTCCCTTCCCATAGCCTGGGGTGTGGGAGCACGAGCTCCTGGTCCTGTGGGCTAACAGTTGCCTTGGAACCACATCCAGGCAGCATGGACAGCATGATTCACCCACTGGGGTCTGACAGCTCTTCTCCTTCCCACTCTGCCAGGTGGAGAAGATGCAGCTCACTGCTTCTCCAGACTGGGAGTGGGGAGGGGGTGGGGAGAGCAGCCCAGGAGGAGGGGAGGGCTGGCTCTCCTGGTGGGAGGTAAGGCACTGGCAGGGGTAGGATGAGGATGGCAGGTGCTTTTCTGCAAGCTGGGGACAATTCAGTCCGGCTACATGGATCCGTGGAAGGAGGACTTGCACCTCAACCAACCCCTTAGATCCAGGCCGAGGAACTGTGGGCTTAGTGACAGGGACAGTGGTGGCCACCATCCACTGTTCTGTGAGGCTGCTTTTGTCTGTTGTGTTCCTCCTTGGGTCTCTCAGCAGGTGGGTTTGTGCCTGGGGCTCCAGTAATAGGAAGATAGCCCACCTCACCACAGCTACTGCCTGTGAGAGTATACCCAGGGCAATGGGACAACGGTGTGCATTGAAGCGTAGGGTGGGTGGGAGCTGTGGGTCGATTATTTATCATGAGTAGGCAGGAGAGGGAGATCCCACTAGGCTCTGGATGCGGGGGCCTGGAGTGGGGGAAGGTGCAGGTGTCTCTGTCCCTGAGGAATGGATGCATTTCTCCTGCCTGTTCCCTCAACACCGGTCAGCAGCCACTTATGCAGGGGTAGGGGCATCTCTGGCCAAGGCCATGCCTCCAGCCTCTGCCCTCTGCCCCCACTTGAGTTTCTTTGTCAAAATAAACAACTGCTCATGGCTGAGGTCTCAAGGGACTGGGGAAAGGCCTGCAGGAAAGGGGTTGGGTTGGACAGGAGACAGAATGGGCCGGGTGGACAGGGGCGGTGCCCGAGGTGGGGCTGAACCCCAGACGGGGGTGAAGAGGGCTGCTGAGTAGTTTCCAGTCCTGGGCCCAGCACGTGGCCCTGGAGGAGCGGCTCCACCCAGACACCACCACGGGCTGCCCTAGTCAGGAGATCTCACTGCCAAACACCTCCAGCACAAGGGGCGTGAGCTTCATGCTGCACTCGGGCTGGAAGGAGAGGCAGCGGTACTGCTTGGAGTGCTCCTCGTTGAGGCTGCGCAGGTCGGCCAGCTTCTGGATCATCTTGGCGTAGAGCAGGTGGCTGCCTGGGGGCGGGTGGCGGCAGCGGATATAGGTCTGTAGCGTGTTGGACAGGCGGTCCTGGATGGCCTCAATCAGCGCAGGGTCCTGCACCCCGGGACGATCTGTGGGCACGAGGTAGAGGAGGAGGCACAGCAGGTCTGAGCTGGGCCTCTCATTGGTCAGTCCCGCCACCCCCCACCCACACAGACACGCAACGGCAGCTCCCTCTAGGCCACCCCTCTGTGGCTGCTGACCGGTGATACCACCGCCCGGCCCCAAAGCCCTTCAGTGACTTCTCCTTGCGCTTAGGATCTAGTCCCAGGTCCTTCCACAGGCCCACCTGGCCCTGGCCCTGCCTGGCCTTGCTCCCTGTCTGTGCTCTGTCCACCCCTCAGCGTCCTGATGCGCCGTGCTCTCTGGCCACCAGCCTTCACATCTGTGTTCCCTCTGCTTGGAACTCCACTCTGCTATCTTTGCCAGATTCCTACTGATCCTTCAGGTAACAGCTTAAAAGGTCTTCCTCCAAAAGGCTGTTCCTGGCCACACTCTACCTCCATGGCCCAGACCATGTCAGCTTCCCTCCTTCTAGTCTACCCTTCTGTAGTATCACTTCCTTTATTTTTAAAACCCATACCATGTTAGGAACTAGCTGTTAAATAGCAATTGTTTAATGTTTCCTCCTAAGCTTCATGGGAGAGGGGCCTGTGTCCTCTTTGCTGCTGAATCCCAGTACCTACCACAGTGCCTGGTACCTAATAGGTGCTCAATAAACTGTTGCTAAGTGGATGAATGAATGAGTGAGTGAAGGCTGGCTGGGCAGGGGTAGCGGAGTCCACCTCCATTCTTGAGCCTCCAGTCCAGGAAAGCATCCCTGGGCCGAGGCCACTCACTTGTCCCCTGAACACAGCACGGGCTGAGGCAGAGCCACCCCTCTTAGGACCTCATCACTGACATAATGCCCCCAAGGTTACAGTAACTTCCTCTTCAGTCTTTTCTCCCTCTTCTCACCTCTGATAAGCAGAAGAGGTCAAGGGTCACAGCACACTGCCTCCAAAATCAGTCAGGTAAACTGTCTAGGCAGAACCATCTATCAGACTCCAGGGTTTTGTACCCTGCTCCTGAGAAACCTCAAATAACAGGAATGTTGAGCCCGGTTCACACAACAGCAGAGCCTGAGTATCGGGAACATGCAGGCCCGTCTGTGGCTTGAGGAACCCTGTTTAACTAGTTCCTCAGAATCCTACCTGCAAGGCAAAGCCTTTACCTGTAAGGCAAAGCCAAGGGCAGCGATGGGCTCCTCAATTCCATGTAGCACAGGGGTGGTAGAAACCAGCAAAGTAGGCCTTTCCCTCTCTGCCTCTCCTTTTGCTACCTCTCCCCTTCAGGTTGCCCAGCTGGCCCTCAGCTGTCCCTCACGCTCCCCACTCCCCAGGTCCCCAAGCTCCTCCCTGCCAGGCCCCATACCTGGGGAAACGATGCAGATGGCCATGAGCAGGACATGCTCCTCCTCATGCAAGTTCAGCTTCTTCAGCCCTACCTGGAACTTGAGGAGGGGCTCAATCAGCTCCAGGTTGTATCCTGCTGTGAGACACGATGGCCAGGTACTATGGGCAGAGCTGAGGAGCCACCCACCGACCTCCAACCCCGATGGGCCCAACCCTCGCCCTTCTCTCCCTGTTGGTGCCTAGCTCCCTCTCATGTGTCTGATTGGAGCCCAACCCCCAGGACGGGTGGAGCCAGAGTCTGGGAGCTAGAAGAGGCGGAGGTGGAGTCCAGGCATACCTTTGGTCACATCACTGACGCAGTACTTGTAGTCTTGTTTGCCACAGGTCCAGGACATGTCGTCTGTGATGAAGGACTCATTGGAGCGCAACATGATGACCTCAATGGCACTTGACTTCAGCAGCACGATCTGGTCCTCAGAGGTGAGGTCTCTGCAGGGGAGGGAGGGAGGGAGGTCAGGTTACCAGTCAAGACTGTCAAGCCACACAAATCAGTTTAGTGTTTTGACAGGCATACACCTGCTGGGCAACCAACAAGTACCTGGGCCTTTCATCAAGGAGATGGCAGCCTGGCTGGAAGGGACAAGAGTGTTCCTTGAGAGAGAACAGTTCAACACTGTGATCGTGTGCCGGGGCCAGAAGTGAAGTAGCTCAGTCACTAAGACGAGGAAAACTCAGAGACTAAGCAGCCAGAGCTACGAGGCAAAGGAAGACGGAGCCCAGGGAAGCTCCCAGCATTGAGGCATGCATATGGCAGTCCGCAAAAGGTAGGGCCACGATATCTTCAACAACAACACCCATGTTTTTTTTTTAAATGTGTGCCATTGCTTTTTTTTTTTTTGAGGCAGAGTCTCCCTCTGTCACCCAGGCTGGAGTGCAGTGGCGTGATGTCAGCTCACTATAACCTCTGCCTCCCAGGTTCCAGCGATTCTCCTGCCTCAGCCTCCCGAGTAGCTGGGACTACAGGTGCCTGCCACCACGCCCAGCTAATTTTTGTATTTTTAGTGAAGATGGGGTTTCACCATGTTGGCCAGGCTGGTCTCAAACTCCTGACCTTGTGATCTGCCTGCTTCAGCCTTCCAAAGTGCTGGGATTACAGGCATGAGCCATCGTGCCCGGCAACACCCAAGTTTTCTTTTCCTCTCCTTCCTCCTGTCTTCCAGTCCTTCTCAGTAATAAATTCAGCCAACTCTGTCTCCAGGATGTCTCTGGAGCCCTTGATCTTACTCCCACTCCTACCAAGAGTGCTCTGGTTCAGAGCTCCAGCGTCTTTTCCAATAGCCTCTTCCAGGAATCCTGGGCTTGTGTCTCTCCAGTCTCTCATTCATCTTTCTTATCGCTGCTGCAGGTCAATGTCCTCTTGTGCTCAGAAATCCTCACTGACTCAAACACCCCAGGAACAAGCCCAGACTCCCTAACTTGACTCCAGCCTCTCAGTCCAACTCCCTTTCCCATCGTAAACTGCACCAACCTTCCATTCTAGCAACATCGTGCCACTCCACATTCAGATGCTGTGTGTTCTCATTGTGCCTTTTTTTTTTTTTTTTTTTTTGAGACAGGATCTCACTCTGTTGCTGAGGCTAGAGTGCACTGTTATGATCATAGCATTCTGTAGCCTCAAACTCCTGGGCTTAAGTGATTCTCCCACCTCAGTCTTCTGAATAGCTAAGACTACAAGCATGTGACAC
>PVKP010030908.1:0-27453 GCA_004027715.1 Plecturocebus donacophilus
ATCCATCCATCCATCCATCCATCCATCCATCCATCCATCCATCTATCTATCCATCCATCCATGCATTAGAATTGCCTGCCATCAAACTGTACATTTAGGCTGTTTTCAATTCTTAGTTATGTTAATTCAAATTATATATTTTAAAACAAGTAATTTAATAGGTTGATTCATTAATTTATTAATATGTATTCATTTTGGGGTGTTAATGAGAGTTAGTCAAAATTGGTTATAATTAATGAAGGCTATTATATGTACATGTACCCACAGAAAACAGAAAAAGGTTGTAGCTACTTTAACAGATGTGAGATTAAATCTCATTGTGCTTTTGATTTGCATTTCTTTGATAATTAATGATACTGAAGATTTTTTCCATATACCTGTTGGCCGTTTGCATGCCTTCATATGGCTGTTGTCAGAAAAAGAAACTGACAAGTGATGGCATGAATGTGGAGAAAGGGGAATACTTGTATGCTGTTTGTAGAAGTGTGAGTTAGTATAGAAACTATGGAAAACAGTATGAAGCTTCCTCAAAAGACTAAAAATTGAACTACCATATGCTCTAGCAATCCCACTCTTGGATGTATATCTAGAAGAAAGGAAATCAGTATCTCAAAAGAGATATCTGCACATCCATGTTTACTGCAGCATTATTCATAATAGCCAAGATATGTAATCAATTTTAGTGTCCATCAGTGGATAAATGGATAAAGAAAATGTGTTATGTATATACAATGTAGTTTTATTCAACAATAAAAATAATCCAATCCAGTCATTTGCAGCAATGTGGATGGAACTAGAAGATATTATATAAAGTGAAATAAGACAGGCACAGAAAGACAAATTTTGTGTGTTCTCATTTATATGCAGGAACTAGAAAAAATCTGATCTCATAGAGACAGAGTAGAATGATGGTTACCAGAAACTGGGAGGGGTAGGGGGAAGAGGAGATGAAGAGAGGTTAGTTAATGGGTAGAAAAACACAGTTAGATAAAAGGAATAAGTTTCAGTAGTCAATAGCACAGTAGGATGAGTATAAGTAATAAGAATTTACAGTATATTTCAAAATAACTAGAAGAGAAGATTTGGAATGTTTCCGACACAAAGGAGTGATGAATGGTTGAGGTGATGGATACCCTAGTTATCCTGACTGGATCATTATACATTAAATGCATGTATCCAAATGTCACATGTATCCCATAAGATATGTATAACTATTATGTCTCAATTAAAAAAAACACAGAAAGAGATATACAAGAAACACTAGTTTTATCCAGGCAAATATTAGAGATTCTATGTTTAAGGTAACTTGACAACTATGCTTTCTCAGAGAATGCCTATTTTTTGCAAGTTAATCTTGCATTCCTTCTAGTTTACCATTTGTTCTAAATTTTTCATTTTTAACATTTATATTAAAATAAGCTTGAATGAATTCATATCGCCCATGCTGTACTTTAAATTTCTGTTGTAGTTTCAAATAGTCATATGTGAGATGCCTGGACAGTAAAAAGAATTATTATTTTAACATGTAGTTATATACATACGTTGATTAGTAGTAAGAAAATAATAATAACCACCCTCTCTCCCAACGTTGCTTTATACGTACAGATTAAACCTCTCGGAAAGGAAGCATAGAATGTTTACTGATAAAATGAAGTGCTCTCAGCTGTAATATGACCTGTCTAGGGACTGCTAACTCCTGATGTTTAGTGGTGGTAGAAGGTATTTTTTTTTTCTTAGGTTGGTTTGTTTCGTGACTGTTTTTATTTTGTTAGGAAGGAAACTACTGAAGACCTAGCCACATACCAGGTACTCCTGGGGTGAAAATGCCAAAAATCCAGTTACTATATCCAGGTCGCTTGCCATGTAGATTTCTTCTTTCTTAGACCACAAAAATAAACCCCATTCACTGAAAATGTATTGTAGAATGACATCCAAGCAAAATGTACACTTAAATAGTACTTTCACACACACCAAAATGCAGGAAATCTCAACTTTCTTGCTACTGTGGAGAGCCCAATAAAGTACGGAGAGGATAGATTTGCTATTTTAAAAAAAGGCACTTATAAACAGCCAAGTGTGATGTTTGATAGATAAGAATAAACAAAGAAAAATTGATCCTAGAACTAATGTTCTCTCTCCTTTATGATGATTGAGCCTGAGAGATACATCTAATATGTACACAGAGTATGTATACCTTGTAGGCAGGACGGGGGAAAGTAGGCATCCCTAAGGAAGCCCCTCATCAGTGAGGTGAAGAGAAGAGGAAGCAAGACAGATTGCTGTGGCTGGGGATTTATGTTATTATAGGATGTTTGGAAACCAGACTTGAAGCTGATCCAACAACCTTTTAGGCCAGCGTGACTCCAAGTGAGACAGAGAAAACCTGGACACCATCACATTCCTCAATCTCCCACCAGTACAGGGTCATATTATTTGTGTCAGATAAGTAGTTAGGCCTCTGTTGTCATTAAAATGATCCATAGTCTTAAGGTTGAGAATCAAATGTAAGACATAAGTGAAAATAAAGGGCACCAACAAGGGAATCAACAGTCCCATCCAGAGTCCTGGGGAGAAGAAGCCAGGATACTCCATGGTAACCAAGGATCAAGCTCAAAGAATTTGAGCTGCCAAGATAGTCAGGTTTTAATTTCTAAAGAGTACAGTGTAAAGGCAGTCTCTAAAATTATGAGGATGCGCTATTGCCTAAAAAATCATGAAGGTGTTAGTTTGCCAGAGTGATTGAGGAACATGGGAAAATAGTTAAGTTTATATGAAATATGCATGATAAATAAGGGTTGAGCAGCTGTGCTGTAGAGTTTACAAAGAATAAGCATTCTTATTATAATCATTTAGTTACACATTGATAATGTAGACCTATAATCATATATATATAATTATATAAATATTTATATACATAAAATTAACATTTTTAATATTATAATAAATTATTTTATTAAGATTCCTCAAATTTTTTTTTTTAGATGCAGTTTAACTCTTGTTGCCCAGGCTGGAGTGCAATGGCGCAGTCTTGGCTCACCGAAACCTCTGCCTCCTGGGTTTAGGTGATTCTCCTGCCTCAGCCTCCTGAGTAGCTGGGATTACAGGCATGTGCCACCACACCAGCTAATTTTTTTGTGTGTGTATGTAGTAGAGACGGGGTTTCACCATCTTGGTCAGACTGGTCTTAAACTCCAGACCTCAGGTGATCCTTCCAAAGTCCTGGGATGACAGGTGTTAGCCACAGTGCCTGGCTGATTCCTCAATTTTTTTAAAATGTACGTTTAATGAAAAACTTAAGACAAGATATTTGTTGACATGAATCAACCAATATAAAGGCTGCACTGATGAAATAAAAAGCAAGACACTGCTGATGAAGCATCAGCCAGTAATGTAAAATTTAATCTTTATTCTTAGAAGATTGCAGCAATAATTTAATATGGCCTGCTGCAGAAAGCATATATAAGGCATTCTGTCTGCATGATTTTTGGAGTGTATTAAATGCTTTTCTAAATTAATTTTACTTATTTCTTTTGTTCAAATTTGTGTGTGTGTGTGTGTGTGTGCACAAAGGTATAGAAATAAATGCAATTGCCATGAATTTGTATTAACAGAAAAATTTGCAAACTCTTTTATATCTGCATCATCACATGCTTCCAAAAAATAGCAGCAGATTCTAACAGCAATTAAATTTTTGCCATTTCAAGTCACAGTATCAAGAATTCACTTTTAAAGAATCATTCCACTGAAAATGAAGCCTCTGAAATTAGTATGTGTGCTATTATAAATTCAATTAATTATTTCACATTAACATGATATTGAAGTAAAAATAATTTTCTTACTAAACTGGGAAACTTGGTATTCATTTGAGGAAGCACATAATTCATAATTTTTGCCAAAGAATTTGTGATAGTTTACCAGTCAATAAAAGCTCTAGTTGACTCACAGTTCAGCATGGCTGGAGAAGCCTCAAAAAACTTACAATCGTGGCTGAAGGTGAAGGGGTAGGAAGGCATTTTCTTCACAAGGTGATGGGAAGAAGTGCCAATTAGAGGGGGAAGAGCTCCTTATAAAACCATCAGATTTTGTGAGAATTCACTCACTATCATATAGACAGCATGGAGGAAATCATCCATATGATTCATTCATCTCCACCTGGTCTATCCCTTGACAGGTGGGGATTATGAGGATTAAAATTCAAGATGAGATTTGGGTGGGGACACAAAGCCTAACCATATCATGTACATAAATACATGTAATATTTTGAAAATATTTTTGAATAGAACAACTTTATAAGACCAATGACATATTACAATATTTTGTTAATAAGTATTTCAAAATTATATAATTTTAATTGTTTTAATTGCCCCCTTTTACCCTCAAAGATGTCATAATATTTACAATAAATTCTATATTTATTGTATTTGATATGTTAACATTTGAATTTGCCAGATTCCAAGAGGTAAATGTATCATATATATTTTAACTGTAAGAAAATTAACACTGAGAGAAGATAAATAATTTATCTAAAGATTTACTTTAAGAATCTTTCTTCTAATCCATGATTACAGTGTTTCCTTTAACCTGAATGATTGCTTGATTTATTAAGTCTCTAAAGAAGTATTCATTCAGGGCTATAAGACGACCTGCTCTATTTTAGGTTACAGAGTTTGAAAGTGACAAGGTACAGTTATTTCCTAAGGAAAGCTCACAGTCTAATGAAGAAGACTTAAATATAAGTTGGAAATATTATAATAGGCTTGTGGAGATAAATTGTGGGTGTTCATGGATGAACTGGTTAATTTTTAAAGCAAATGGGGTTTGGGAAAGAGTAATGATTAATCCATATGTTTTTTGTCCCTACATTATTTTTTCCAGTAAGATATCAAACAGAAATTGAAGAATGCATGAAACATGTGTATATATATATATATCTGTACAATTTTAAAAAATAATTATAGAGAAAACACATATTGAACTACCACACAAGTTAAGGAATATATTGACAGAAACTCAGACGTCTCTAGGATCCTGACCAACCATTTTACTGACTTTTTTGAACATTAACAGTTTTAACATATATGTATATGTAACAAATAATGTACTTTTGTCTGTCTTTGGAGACTTCATAGATGGAATCATAGAGTAATGTAAAGGTATTCTTTTGCAAGACAATGCCATACACTTTGGAATATGCCTGTGGGAATACCTACCAATTTCACTCTGCATGATTACGACAGTCTAGAGAGTGGCAGATGAATTTATTCTCACTACCTTCTTTTGAACACTGAAATAAGAAAAACACAATTATTACCATGAATTGTCACCATTACCATCCATGAGAAATTGTTAGAACTGTACCAGGCCCTGATGAAAAAATGGTTTATAGTATAAGTAAGATGCAGCATTGGCTCAAAAGAAGTGGTTGTGTACTGAGGATAAATTCACTATATTTGCTACAGTTTGACTGTGTTCCTTCCAAAACTTATGTTGGAAGTGAAAACCAGGGAGGGACCTAGTGGGAGGTGTTGTGGTGGTATTAAGAGGTGAGATGGCCTTTTGGGAAGTGATTAAGTCATGGAAGTCTCTGACCTCAAGAATGGATAAGTGCCTTATACAAAGGGCTGGTGAGAATTAGCTTAGGCCCTTTTTGCCTTCTGCTTCCACCATGTGAGGACCCCAAGAGAAGATGCCATCTATGAAGTGGGCCCTCACCAGACACAAATCCTGCCTTGATCTTGAACATCCCAGCCTCTCAAACTAAGTAATAAGTTGTTGCCCTTTATTGTTTGTTTGTTTGATTGATTTTGAGATGAAGTCTTGCCCTGTGGCCCAGGCTGGAGAGCAGTGGCACAGTCTTGGCTCACTGCAACCTCCACCTTCTGGGTTCAAGTGATTCTCCTGCCTCAGCCTCCTGAGTAGCTGGGACTACAGCCACATGCCACCACACTCGGCTAATTTTTTTATTTTTAGTAGAGATGGGGTTTCACGATGTTGGCCAGGCTGGTCTTGAACTCCTGACCTTGTGTTCCACCTGCCTTGACCTCCCAAGTGCTGGGATTACAGGTGAGAGTCACTGTGCTTGGCCTCCTCTTTATAAATTGCCCAGTTTCATATATTTTGTTATTGCAACACTAATGGATTGATACCATCCTAATTTCCCAAGGATTTACCTCTGTGAACTAGGTACCTTAATAATAACTAAAAGACACTGAATGCTAACTATGTACCCAGCATTTTTTTAAGTGCATTGCACACTTATAACAATGCAAACCATTGTGCAACTTAGAGATGAAAAGAAGTTTTTCAGTTCTCAGTCCATGAAATAGCTCTTTTAGCACAAGGAACAAACTGAAAACCTTTTCTGTTTTTATATTTTTTATTTAAAATATTTGATAAATAGAAATGTATATGTTCAAGGTATATGATTATTTTATATATGCATACATCATGTAATAATTACCACATCAAATTAATTAATGTATCGATCACAGCTCATACTGTACATTAGATCTCCAGGACTTATCTGTTTTTAAAATTAAAATTTAATTTTTTTTTTTTAATTTTAGATTCTGGGGTACATGTGTAGGTTTGTTTCATGGGTATATCACTCGGTGCTGAGATTTGGGCTTCCATTGATCCTGTCAACCAAATAGTGAACATTGTATCCAAGAGGTAGTTTTTCAACCCTATCTACCCTCCCTGTCTTCTCCACTTTTTAAGGCCCAAGTGTCTATAGTTCCCATCTTTATGTCCATGTATACTCAATGTTTAGCTCCCACTTATAAGTGAGAACATGTGGTATTTGGTTTTCTGTTCCTGCATTAATTTGCTTAGGATATTGGCCCCCAGCTGCATCCATGTTGCTGCATTAGATGTGGTTTCATTCTTTTCTAGGTTTAGTAGTATTTCATGGTGTACATATGCCACATTTGTTTTATCCAATCCACTATTGATGGGCATTTTGGTTGGTTCCACGTATTTGCTATTGTGAATAGTGCTGCGATAAACATGTGGGTGCAGGTGTCGTTTTGGTAGAATAATTTATTTTCCATGGGTATATTTCCAATTATGAAATTTCTAGATAGAATGAAATTTCTAGAGAGAAATTTCTAGATAGGTAAGAATATTTTTAGTTCTTTGAGAAATCTCCAAACTGCTTTTCATAGTGTATGAACTAATTTATATTCCTACCAACAGCATATGAGCATTCTTTTTTCTCTGCAGCCTCAAAATAGCTATTATTGTTTACTTTTTGATAATGGCCATTCTGACTGATATCAGGTAAAATCTCATGACTGTGTTGTATAGTACTCTGGTGACTAGTAATGACGAGTGTTTTTTCATGTTTGTTAAATGCGATGTTTGCATGTCTTCTTTTTTTTGAGGTGGAGTCACTCTGTTGCTCTGGCTTGAGTGCAGTGTCATGATCTTGGCTCACTGCAACCTCCACCTCTTGGGTTCAAGCGATTCCCCTACCTCAGCCTCCCTAGTAGCTGGGATTACTGGCATATGCCACATAGGCTAATTTTTTTGTATTTTTACTAGAGACGGGTTTTCATCATGTTGGCCAGGCTGGTCTCAATCTCCTCACCTCAGGTGATCCACCCAACTCGGCCTCCCAAAGTGCTGAAATGATAAATGTGAGTCACTGTGCCCAGCCTATCTTCTTTTGAGAAGTGTCTGTTCATGTACTTTGCCTACTTTTTAATGGAAATGTTTATTACTTTTTGTTGATTTGTTTAAGTTCCTTGCAGATTCTATTAGTAATTTGTCAGATGCATACTTTGCATTTATCTTCTTTTCTCCTGTAGGTTGTCTGTTTATTCTGTTAATGATCTCTTCTGCTGTGCAGAAGCTTTTTAGTTTAAGTAGGTCCGAATTATCAGCTTCTGACATGTTTGCAGTTGAGGAGTTGGTCATAAATTATTTGTCAAGGAGAATGTCTAGGTTTTCCTAGGTTTTCTTCTAGGATTTTTATAGTTTGAGATTTTATATTTAAGACTCTAATCCATCTTGAGTTAATCTGTCTAAATGGTAAAAGATAGGAGTTGAGTTTAATTCTTCTGCATATTCTTAGCCATCTTTTCCTAGCACCATTTATTGAATAGGGTGTCTTTTGCTCATTGTTTATTTTTTTGACTTTGTAAAAATCAGTTGTTTCTAGATATGTGTGGCATTGTTTCTGGGTTTTCTATTCTGTTTCATTGGCCTATGTATCTATTTTTGTACCAGTACTATGCTGCTTTGGTTACCGTAGGCCTGTGGTATATTCTTGTAGTGTATTATAAAGTTGGGTAGTGTAATATCTCTGGCTTTGTTCTTGTTTCTTAGAATTGCTTTGGATATGTGAGCTATTTCTTGTTCCATTTGAAAATTTTAGGATATTTTTTTCTAATTCTGTGAAAAATGATATTGGTAATTTGATGGAAATTGTGTTGAATCTGTAGGTTGCTTTGGGTAGTATGGACATTTTAACAATATTAATTCTTCCAATCCACAAGCATGGGATGTCTGCCAACTTTTGTGTCATCTATTATTTCTTTTAGCAATGTTTTGTAGCTCTCCTTGTACAGATATTTGACTTTATATATATATATATCTTTATATATATCGATCTATATCGATATATATCTTTATATATATATCTTTATATATCTATATCTATATATAGCTTTATATATCTATATCTTTATATATATATATATTTGTGTGTGTCTGTTGTAGATAGGATTGTGTTACTTATTTCCTTATCAGTTTGAATGTTATTGATAGAAAGAAATACTACTGATTTTATATTTTGATTTTGTGTCCTGAAACTTTACTGAAATCACTTATCAGGTCTGTGAATCTTTTGGCAGATTCTTTAGGGTTATTGAGATACAGAATCATAACATCAGAAAAGAGAGATAATTTGACTTCTCTCTTCTTATTTGGATGCCTTTTATTTATTTATCTTGCCCAACTTTTCTTCCTAGTACTACCAATACTATGTTGAATAGGAATGGTGAGGATGAACATCCTGTCATAAACCAGTTCTTAGGAGGAATGCCTCCAAATTTGCCCATTCAGTATGATATTGACTGTGCATTTGTCAAAGATGGACTTTATTATTTTGATGTATGTTCTTTCAGTGTCTACTTTCTTGAGAGTTTTTATCCTGAAAAGATGTTCAATTGTATTGAAAGCGTTTTCAACGTCTATTAAGATGGTCATATGATTGTGTTTTTAATTCCGTTTATAGGATGAAACACATTTATTGATTTGCATATGTTGTACTATCTTTGCATCCCAAGACTAAATCCTACTTATAGTGGTGAATTAACTGATATGCTGTTGAATTCAGTTTGCTAGTATTTTGTTGAGGATTTTTGCATCTGTGTTCATCAGAGACATTGGCATGCAGTTTTCTCTTTATATATGTGTCTTTGCCAGATGGCATTGGGGGTAATTCTGGCTCTGTAGAATAAGTTAGCAAGGAATTCCTCTTCCTTGAGTTTTTAGAATAATTTCAGTATAATTAAACCAGCTCTTCTTTGTATGTCTGGTAGAATTTGGCTGTGATCCATTTGCCTTTAATTCTGTTTAGGTGGTCAGTCACATTTATTGACTTACACATGTTGAAGTGTCCTTGCATCCAAGGAATAAAACTCACTTGACTGTGATGGATTATGTTTTTATGTGCTGCTGAATTGAGTTTCCTAGTATTTTGTTGAATGTTGAATATTTTTGCATCTATGTTCATCAGGGATATTGGCCTGAAGTTTTCTGTGTGTGTGTCTGTGTGTCTGTGTATGTGTTGTGTCACTTGCAAATTTTGGAATCAGGATCATACAAGATTCACAGAATAAATTAGGATGGAATTTCTTCTTCCTTAATTTTTTGTAATAGTTTCAGTAGAATTGGTACCAGCTCATCTTTGCACATCTGGTAGAATTTCACTGCTAGTCCATCTGGTCCAGGGCTTTTTTGGTTGGTAGATTTTTTTTTTTCATTTCTGATTCAATGCTACAACTCATTATTGCTCTGTTCAGGGTTGCTATTTCTTTCTGGTTCAACTTTGGAAGCCTGTGTGTTTCCAGAAATTTATCCACTTCCTCTAGATTTTTGTAGCTTGTGAATATAGAGATTCACAGTAGTGTCCGAGGATCTTTTATATTTTTGTGGGATTGTTTGTAATGTCGCCTTTGTCATTTCTGATTGCACTTATGTAGATCTTCTCTGATTTTTTCTTTGTTAATATAGCTAGTGGTATACCAATCTTTATCCTTTCAAAAGATTAACTTTTCATGTTGTTTATCCTTTGTATGTTTATTTTGTCTCCATTTTGTTTAGTTCTGCTCTGTCTTTAGTTATTCCTTTTGCTACTTTAGATTTAGTTTGTTCTTGTTTTTCTAATTTTTTTAGGTAATACATTCTGTTGTTAATTTTAGCTCTTTCTTCTGCTTAATGCAGGTGTTTAGCATTATAAACTTTCTTCTTAACATTACTTTTGCCAGATCCCAAAGATGTTGGTACATTGTGTCTTTATTTTCATTTGTTTTAAACAATTTTTAAATTTTTCTTTAATTTGGTTGTTTGCCCAAGCCATTCTGAGCAAGTTATTTAGTTTCCAGGTAACTGTCATTTTGAGAGTTCCTCTTGGTACTGATTTCTATTTTTATGCCACTGTGGCCTAAGAAGATGCTTGATATTATTTCAATATTTTTGAACTTTTTGAGACTCGCTTTATGACTGAGCATGTGGTCAGTCTTAGAATATATTCCATTTGCAGAACAGAAGAATGTATATTCTGTAATTGTTGGGTAAAATATTCTGTAAATGTTTATTAGGTTCAATTGGTCAAGTCTTGTCTTTAAATACGAATGTCATTTTCAGTTTTTGCCTCTGTCTAATGCTAATGCTAACGCTAATTCTAATCCTGTGTAATGCTGTGGATGGGGTGTTGGAAGTCTCTCACTATTATAGTGTGGTTGGCTAAAACTTTTTTTTAGGCCTAACAGTAACTGTTTTATAAATCTGGGTGTTCCCATATTGGGTATGTATATTTAGCATAAGTAAATCTTCTTTTAAAATTGAAACCTTTATCATTAAGTACTTCCCTTCTTTGTCAATTTGACTGTTGTTGATTTAAAGTCTGTTTTATCTAAGAATAGTGACCCCTGCTCTTTTTTATTTTCTATTTGCATAATAGAACTTTATCCTTTTACTTTGAGCTCATGGGTGTCATTACATGAGAAATGGATCTCTTGAAGACAGCACAAGTTTGGGCTTTTAAAAAATTCAATTTGCCACTTTATGTTTTTTAGGTGGAGCTTTTAGGCCATTTACATTCAAGGTTAATATTGATATGTGAAGATATGTTCCTGTCTTGGTGTTGACTGAGTTACTTTGTAATTTTGATTGTATAGTTACTTTATGGGATCTGTGACATATGTACTTACATGTGCTTTTGCATAGCAAATATTGTTCTTTTGTCTCCATGTTTAGAATTCCCTTAAGCATATCTTGTAGGAAGGAATTCCCTTGGTGATTGCACGATTGATTGGCTTGGGAAGACTTTCTTTCTCTTTCGTTTATGAAGTATGGTTTGCTGGGATATAAAATTTTTTAAAGGAGTTTCTTTTCTTTAAGAATGCTGAAAACAAGCTTCAATCTCATCTAGCTTGTAATATTTCTGCTGAGTAGTCTGCTGTTAGTCTGATAAGATTTCTCCTTATAGGTAATACAGTCCTTTTCTCCAGCTCCCTTTAAGATGTTATCCTTTTGTATTAACCTTGGAAAGTCTAATGACTATGTGCCTTGGTTATGGTTGTCTTGCATAGAAGCTTGCAGGAGGTGGGTTTTTTTTTTTTTTAATTCTTATGATCTGCAGGTCTACTTCTCTAGCAAGATTGGTGAAACATCCATGGATTTTATCCTCAAATATATTTTCCAGTTGTTTACTTTCTTTTCTCTGTCAGAAAATTCACTTAGTTGTTGGTTTGGTCGCTTTATTTAATCCCATATTTCTTGGAGGTTTTGTTCACTTTTTAAAATTATTTCTTACTTATCTTTGACTGGGTTGATTCAAAGGACTGGTCTCTGAGCTCTGAAATTTTTTCTTCTGCTTCATCTAGTCTGTTAAGTCTTCAAACTGTATTTTGAAATTTCTGCAGTAAAATTTTCAATTCCAGAAGTCTGTTTGGTTTTTTTCTTAATATAACTATGTTCTTTCAAATCCTGGATCACTTTTCTGGCTTCATTGATTTGAATTTCAATTCTCTCTTGGACTTTGCTGAGTTTTTTTGCCATCTATATTCTGAATTCTGTATCTGTCATTTCAGACATTTCAATCTGGTTAGGATCCATTGCTAGGGAGCCAGTGCAACAGTTTGGAGGTGATAAAACACTCTAATTTCTTGTATTTCCAGAGTCCTTGCACTGATTTCTTCTTATTAGAGGGAGATGATACTTATTTTTTTTTTAATTTGCTATTGTTTGGATGGGGCTTTTTATTTTTTCTTTTGTCCCTTTAGGGTATGACTATGGTATATGTTGTGTATGATGGTTGGCCTCATTTCTGGACACGTCCAAGAGGTTCCTTTGTTTCAGATAGGTTCCATTAGGGAAGGGGTTTCCCAGGCATTGCTTCTTGTAGTATTTGTTTGGTTGTCCGATTCAACTGTAATCCAATAGGTCATGCATAAGAGTAAGAGCCAGTAGGTAGGCTCTTAGCAATACTTGCTCACTGAAGTGCCAGAGAAGCCTGAAAAGCACCATCCCCTAGCTCATCCTCACCTTTAGCCCCAGTGGAGCTGCTGGAGGATCTCAGTAAGTAGACTTTTTCAGCACTTACTAGGTTCCAACTTGAAGAGCCACTGCCTTGTTTGCAACAGTGCGTTGGAGAGGGAAGAGGAGGAGAAAGAGATGACTCCAAGCCCATTCTGAAGCTTTAAAGGTGCTCCCTTTACTGACTAGTGCCATGCTCATGTTTCCTTTGTCCCAAGACTGACATTGATGAGCTGTACTCCCTTACACTTTAGGGGCCCACTGCACTGAGGGTTAGGATGCCAGGAGACCTGCAGCTCCCTGGTGCCCTGCTGGTCCCCTGTGCTTGCCAGAGTCAAACCAGGTCACAGGGTATATCAGCACATGGTCTGGTGACACAGTGGCTTAGGGATGGAAGATTACTAGGAAGGGCAGTGGCACCGCAGTTGTAAAACCAGAATGGTGCCCACAGACTGAGGTTTTCAGCCCAGCAGGCAACCACGGGGTCTACTTCGCTAGTGCTCTCCTTACCCTGTGAGTCTCCCTCCAGCCCCTGCCCTGCAGCAGCCCTTACTGGCTAGGCTTCTTCCATTTTCACTTAGATTGCTAATCTGTTTTAAGTGTTTGAGGCCATGGGGCCCCTTGAGGGAGAAATCTTGGCTATCAGGCCACACATTTTCCAGGCTGGTCTTGAGAGGGGAGGAATGCCCTGCTCCTGCTCTGGGATACAAACCCACGTCACGCAGTGGAGACTGTGCTGTGGGCACCCTTCTGTGGGAGCAACCAGGCAGAAAGTCTGGGAGGGGCTTACAGATAACGGGAGTGGTGGGGGAATGGAGCAAATGCACCTTGGTCCTACAGCAATGGCAGTGGGGCCTGTCCTGGGTCCTGCCCTCTCCCAGCTGGCAGACAGCAGGGGTTGTAGCTGCTCAGCACAGGTGGAGAGCCTTGGAGATGGACATCTATGCTCATGCTATGCTGCATCTGCACAGCACAGCAAAGCCTTCTGGACCCCCCACTGGTTCAAGCTGGCCTCTGCTTATTCTCCAAACAGCTCCACCTATCAATCCACCCATCTATGGGGGTCCTGGGAGCTCCCCTTGCCAGTCCAACTCTTTATGGGGCTCCTGGGAACTCCTGTAGCTAGGATCTCATGGGTCCATTGCAGGAATGTAGCGCCCCTAAGTTTCTTTACTCACTCTCCTTTTTGGTCCAGTCTGGGTCCAGGGACCAGTCCTGGAACCCAGAAACAATGAGCAAGCTGTCTTGCTTCTTCCTTTTTTATCCGTAGTGTCTGCATCCCCTCTATTGACCCTCAGTATTTTCTCCCCAAAGACCTGTTTGAACTGTGAGGTTTCCTGATATTTTGGTTCCTCTTCATAGAAGAGGGGCCCCTCCGGTGTCTTCTAGTTGGCCATCTTGCCCTTGACTCCTTGTTTATCTTACAACCAAAGCTTGTATCCTTTGATGCATATCTCTCCATTTCCTCTCCCTCTGACCCCTAGTAACCTCCATTCTATTCTTTGCTTCTACAAGTTTGACATTTTTAGTTTCCACATATCATTGAGATCATGAAGTATTTGTCTTTCTGCATCTAGCTTATTTGGTTTAGCATAATGTCTTCCAGGTTAATTCAGGCTGTTAGTAATGGTGATATTTCCTTCTTTTTATGGATTAATAATATTCTACTCTCTCCACATAGAGTGGAACATTATACTCATACACAGAGAGATACACAAATATGTGTGTGTGTAAAGCATAAAACATACACATACACACAGAGACACACAAATATGTGTGCATGTTTGTGTGTCTGTATAAACATTTTCTTATCCATAATAGACACATAAATTGTGTCCACATTTTGGCTATTGTGAATAATGCTGCAATGAACATGAGGGGCTAAATATCTCTCCAACATACTGATTTCATTTCCTTTGGTTATATACCCAGAAGTGAAACTGCTGGATTGTATGGTAGTTCTATTTTTAATTTTTGGGGAACCTCCTTACTGTTTCAAGTGGGTAGCAAAGTTGTCATCACAACTCCACATTTAAAAGTATCTGAAGGTACTTAAGGAATGCACACATGGGAATTTATTGTAGAAACCAGAGTAGAGTTAATGTCCTCAATACATGCATTCATAATTCTCAATTAACTTTTCATAAGTTAAGTACATAGGCACAGGCTTGACTGAGGAGATGTGAAACTGTTTGAAATTTATTAGAATTCATGTAATTGACTCACTTCAGACTTTAGAAGTGTATTCACGAACTCAGTAGATATCTTGTCTTTCTAAAAAAATTACAGAGTATTATGATAGAAATTTTAATTTTAAAATGCCATTATTAAAGTGTTTTTGAAGTGGAGACTGAGAAAATCACTAGCTGTAACTAGAACAGTTGTCATTCAAATAATTGTAGACAGATTGCCATGTCTCTTAAAACAACTTTGTGTTAAAGTGCCATGTCTCTTAAAACAACTAAGTGTGTGTGAGTCTAAAAGACAAGCAGAAGCATAATCAGCTCAGAAAACAATTGTATGCATAATAGCTAAAAAGGCAATGATGAATAATGCATATGTTGTTATTTACATATTTACTTGCATTTGGGTTTTTTATATGTATCTGGTTCTCTAGGAGAAAATAGGATGCTGTAAAAGCCATGAGATTAAAAAAGTAAGATTACGTAAATAATTTGTTCTTTTGAAGACTCACTTTTGCCAGTGATATAATATTATATGGAATTAGTATGAGGACATGGAGTTCTTGAGATCTCCAACCCAAAATAAAATATCCTGAAAATTTAACCTTAACATGTTTTCTTTTCCTTATTTTGTTGTTATTTCTTACTTAAATTTTACACACACTTTTTGGGCACTTAAAAAGGGCAGGAGTTTCATTCTCTTAAGGATATAGATGTGCCTTTTGCACAGCTGGCTCCCTTGGGACCTTGACTTTGCCTGTGAAATCCTAACAACCTTTCTTTTTTTCACTGTGATCCAGCTGAACATAATTGTATCCAATAGCTGGTGAGCAGAAAATCCTCTTTACAGTGTTTAGAAAGTGTTTAAAGGGACCAAAGCTGGATAAAACCCAAAACATAATTTAAAAACAGTATTCTGAAATGTTGTATATTTTATGTCTAAGGGCCTTACCAGAATTTAGGAGCTTGCCTTTCTCCATTACTTGTCTTCATGTACTTATTGTTTAGTCAGCTGGTTGATTGATAAACATCAGTACTTATATATATTTGTAAGTTCTGGCAAATGTGTTTTTTTTAACTGAAAAGTCTTGCCATTATTATCAGCTTCATGTACTGATTATTTGCTTATTTCTAACTCATCGACTCAACCCTAACCCAACACACACTTTTTTTTTGGTAAGTCACCATATACATTTAATCATATAATGTGTGTGTGCATGTGTCTATTCTTTAAATGGTAACTACGGTCACTTCAATCAACATGTTAGCATATAGTAATAATAAAATAGTAAAACATCTGCAGAAAAATTTTCTGTGAATTTTTTAATATAAATCTGACACTTTGGAAAAGTATGGTAATTTCTATTGTACTTTCCTCTAATGTGCTGTTGCCTCACTTCCTTCTATTATTTATTCTTATAAATATTTTACTAAAAAATGGAAAATTATATGATGATACTAAGCCTGTAATGTGCAGCCACCTATTTTTTACAGCATCAAAATCTACGTAAATGGGTGAGGGAAAATGCTGTAAATTTGGGAAGAATAAAGAGAATAAAATTACATTTACCACTGCCATCAGCATGTGTTTTAAAGTTAAAATGAGATAATCAACTTATATCCATCATAGCAATTTTTTCCAGTTTTTAAATTTACAACTACACATCTCTTATTCATCTAGGAATGGGCTAAGGCTCATTTTTAATAGAGATAGCTGGAAGTGAAAATTCATATTTGAATTTCTTTAGTAAAGATTAATGAAGTGAAATCCAATTGAACAATAAAAAGAAAACAAAGCAAACAAATAAAGAGATGTTTATTCTCTTACTCATAGGTATATTAATAGTAATGTATTCATTATTGACATGAATACAAACAATGTGTTATACTATTTTAGGAAGCATGCATCTAAAAATTTGTTTAAATATTGAGCAATGTTAGTAAATGAAAAGTTGCTGGTTGATATCAATACATATGACAAGAATTTGTCAAGTTACATGAACAAGTCCTGTCGCAATGAGGTAACCATGGTGACAGCATTGCTTCTGGACACTTTCTCAGTAGGAGGGTCCATTGCTAGGAGAAAAACTGCCTCTTATATTTACTGCTCAAGACTGAACTTTGAAAAGGTGTTGGAAATGTATGTAGAAAGAACACAAGTAGGTGGCTATTATATGTTTATTTTTAACGTATGGAAAAATTAGGTGAATAAATGACATAGTTGATATCTCTCTCACTAATATATATGATAGCAATATTGCATGTAATTACATGTTAATTGTATATAAAATAATATCTATTATAACATATAATTACATATTATTAGTATACAATATTATATATACAACCAAGCTTTATACTAAAAGAATTAAACTCCAGATGGAAAATAATGCATTAATTATTTTAAAAATTATTAAAGATGGAAACAATAGTTCAATGATTAAATAGGAACAAGGAGGCATTAAATAAACATATCTGGAATCCAGGAGTGAGGCATGATGGTCAGTGGTGCCATACAAAAATCAGTTTGGGTTCTTCTTTAGGCACATGGTAGTATTATATTTTCGTGCTTCCTTGAAGTTAGGCAGGAGCAAGTGAATAGATCTGGTCAATGAAATGTGAGCACAAGTGACATTTGTTATTTCTGAGAGGAAGTTTGAGAGCCACTGAATACTTTTCCGTTCTTTCTTTTCTTGTGCCATGATGAACAGCAATATTTGGGATGCTTAATTCTCTACCGCTGTATTTCCAAAACAAAAATGTGCTAAGATAGACGTATGGCATGAGTAGAAAGTAAACTTTTGAGTTGAGCAGGGTGGCTCATGCCTATAATCCCAACACCTTGGGATTGCTTGAGCCCAGGAGTTCAAGACCAGCTTGGGCAACATGGCAAAACATCATATCTATAAAAATGCAAAAATTAGCAGGGCATTTGTTCTGTTTTCCCAGTTACATGCCTGTTGTCCCAGCTGCTCCGGAGGCTGAGGTGGGAGGATCACCTGAGTTTAGGAAGGTCAAGGCTGCAGTGAGCCATGATTGTGCCACTGCACGTTAGCCTGGGTGTCAGAGTGAGACCCTGTCTCAAAAAATAAATAAAATATAATAAACTACTGTTTTAAGGCACTGTGATTTGGGATTGTTCATTACAATTGCAAAATCTAGCCTAACCTGATAATATATAAGGTTTATCACAAAGCCCATGGTGTGAAGTCACCTCAATGACTTAATAGAGGTCATTTGAAAATTGAGTTCTGGGTTTTCTAGAAAACAACACAAAATGGGAAATCTGTTATATCAAATTATTATAAGAAGTTCACACTAAAGATCTTGCTAGTTGAAGGAGGGCATAGTTATCAGGCTTTATTGCTATTGTCACACTTTTTTTCTTCAAACAGAGAAGTTATTTGCTAATCTTTTGTCATTTTGTGTTTCCCTGACTCTAGTATAGAATATTTGCTAGGGCATAAATTCAACATATTTTTGTAATTCCTTCATCCTTACAATCAAATCTTGGACATGATGTTCAGCATAGCTAGACCTTGGTGGCAGGAGATTAGGGTCTCTTTAAATGCTATCATTGAGACCCTCTGAGTTGATAGCTGACTAGAGTTTGTTGGTTTCTTTGTTAAGGAAAACAATCACAATTTATCCCATCGACCAACTCCAACATCTTTGTAATTACAAAATTATACATGTTTCAAATGCTAGCACTATTCCATAAGCCATTGAATCCTTTTTCATCCTAATCCCCAATATCTAAAACAATAATTGTAACTATTTTGGGTATATAATAGTTGTATATATTTATGGGGTACATGTGATGTTTTGATACAGATGTACAATGTATAATGATCAAGTCAGGGGTGTTGGGGTATCCATCACCTCAGGTATTTATCATTTCATTGTGAAACATTCCAAATTCACTCTTTCAGTTATTTTCAAGCACTAGATAGACACATTGTAATTGTGATACCACAGTGCACCAGCTATTGTC
Organism: Plecturocebus donacophilus; assembly: GCA_004027715.1. Classification (NCBI taxonomy): domain Eukaryota; kingdom Metazoa; phylum Chordata; class Mammalia; order Primates; family Pitheciidae; genus Plecturocebus; species Plecturocebus donacophilus. Next base: position 18,946 of record PVKP010030908.1, read on the forward strand.
ACTACCCCACTTATCACCAACCACTGGACACTGGTGGTTATGTGAGCAATAAGCAATCCAGTTCACAAGTCCATCCATAGAACTTGCTTTCTGGGACCACTTGTGGTAATAATTGTCCAGGTTTGGTCTCCCCAGAAGCCAACCTTGAGATAAGATTTTGAGTGAAAAAATTTACTTAGTGCTTTGTCCTAAAAGGCACCTGTAGTCGGGTGGGGTGAGGAAGTGAGGCAGATTAGGGCTGAAATTCAATCAGGATGTATTATTGAGCAGATGATTACTGTGGGCATTAAGGGATCCATCCTTCTGAGTCCTTCTTTGAAACTGTGCTGAGTACAATTTAAAATTGTTCCCCCTGGGGTTGTGGAAGCTGGGGTATTTATAGAAAAATATTCAAGATTTTTTCTGCAATTGGCTAAGAATTTCTCTCTGATACTCTCAGGTGTCATGGCCTACCTCACTTGCCATGTGAAGGCAAAGAGCTATTGTCAGAAAAAATCCTCACGTTCTTGTAGCAGTAAGGTGAATGCTTACATCGCAGACTGATTGTAGACTGGATATAGGCTGTGCACCAAAACTCATGGGCTCAAGCAGTCCTCCCACCTTGCCCTCCCAAAGTGCTGAGATTACAGACTTGAGCTACCATGCCTAGCCTAAGTAATCTTTTTTATATATTTTTTGTTTCTACATGCATTTTTGTTTACGTATTCTTAATGGCTTTTCGTACAACAACATTGATTTAACCATACAAAAATAAATTCAATTAGTTTTCCTTCTGAGATGACAGCACTTCCGGCTCTCCTACTTACTGGTCATGTGGTCTAAAATATGGAGGAATAGAAAGAAAACTAGAAAATCCAGTCTATTATAAGCTTTTCTTCACTTATCATCACAAATTATTAGTATTGAATAACGATCCAACATAGTCCAGCAGACCCTTAATCTCTTAGCTGTACCCTTGCATTACGCACCCTTTAAATGCCTCAGTGATGTTCTGTGCTCTGATTCCATGTTAGCACTTTTTTCAGTCTACTTTCACGTTAGTTATTATTCCTCAGGCCACATCAATGAGCCAGGGTGGTGGAGTTATAGCATTTCACAATTATTATACTAAGTGAGAAATTGTTTTTTAAAATAGAGTAACTTTTTAACTCAAAATTTAGAATTATTTTGTTATTTTATTCTTAAAGCATTTATTATTTACTACATAACCTATTTTTGTCACATTAGTAATTGCTCAGATACATATATATATTTATTTGTTTTTATTATATTTTACATTCTAATGTGGCACATATACACCATGGTATACTATGCAGAAACATATATTTTGATGAAAACAAAAACATTTATTTCAATAATAAAAAATGTGTATGTTTGTATCTGTATGTGTTTCTGTATGTAGAAGCACATTACTAAATACACCATTGTGAAAATCTTAATATGTATTAGTAAACACGTTTGAAGCCTGAACTTCCAAAGTGTAACAGTAAAAAAGGAAAATCTTAGAAGATAAAATTAAAATATTTAAAGGTAAGAATAAAGAAAACTTGCATAGTGGAAGGTAAAATTAAGCAATAGAACTGTTTTCCCAGGTATTTCTAGAATTCTTGATTATTTAAAAAATGTGTGTATATATATATGTAAATATATATGTACATGTATATATCTATACACACATATATAGTATTCTACATAAAGAACAGGACTGAGTTTATACTCACTAGATATAGTAATGTTTTTAAATAAAAGAAGTCCTTGTATTTCTTAGTGTGAATTATTTTATTGGGACTATTTTGTCATTTGAGAAATCTAAAGGTTATGCTAATAAATTATGCACACTCTTCGATTAAGTTTGACACTGCCCAAGACACATGTATAATTGATGTTCATTCAGATTAAAATAAAATGTAAATAGCAAAGCAGAGTACACTGGGTGTTTAGTCTCAGCTGAGCATTAAGTTCCAATAAACCCCATTAATTTTCAATATTATTTCACAAATTATTGCAGTATGTGATGTTGTCAGATGGTAATTCTGAGTTTGTAAGAACTCAGTTATTAGCTCATCTAGCTAATAACAGGCCATGCATATTGTTACCAAAAATGTTGCTAATGTTAGCAGTAGAGTAAGTGGGTAATTTTCTCTGTTTAACCCAAATACTAATTTATTGATCTATTGGTCCTCTTTAACAATTTACAATGTATTAATTATAAGGTGGAAGTGTTAAATGAGATTTTGGTAGAATAGGACAAGAGGAAAGTGGAGCCTTTTTAAAGTAGGGTAAAAAAAATACAATAGTTGGAAGTAAGATTTCTAAGACCAATATTGACTTGCTTAGAAAATATTGTTTTTCTATAATTCCTTATGTTATAGAGGATTTACTTTTACAAAATCACTTTAAAATCTAGTATAACCTGTTTCATTCTGTAGCCCCTCAGTTTTATCTCCTGATTTGGTGTATGAGGGTGTTTTGTTTGTGAATATAGGAAATCAACTTGAGCCAACTTAAACTTATAGACAATTCAACAAAGAAATTGACTGTTTGAGAGTAGGTTTTTTCTGTAGTTTTAAAAATGAAATTTGAGGCAGAAATTCAAGTACTCATTGAGAGAAAGTGGAGCAACAAACAAGAACAATAAGAATCATGTGAAATGTAAATGTAAACCCTCCGACTCTCCTCTGTCTCTCTCATTATCAGTTAATGTTTCTGAGATGAGCTTTCTGTTACTTGATTCACGTGGCAGAATCAATCCCTCTTTCAGGACAGAATTAAGTCTTGTGGGGAGTTACTTCTAATCACCCAACTGTGGCATAGTTCATACCTAAATGTGTTTACATATACTCGAGAGTCCTAAATGGTTATTTTGAACTTACAGCCTCCTTCTTACTATATTTTATCAGTGGATGGATGGTATATAGATATGTACCTGGGACATTTATGCACCTAGTGTTTTGGTCTTTCAACACCTAATGCAGGTAAATGTAGGCCGGGGTACATAAACTATCTGGCCCTATAATCATTCTGAGATATATTTCTAATATCTTTGTGCAATCATCTGTGAAACTTGCCACAAGATAGTTGAGTACAGAAGATTGGTATGTTTAATAGATTGGGCTAATTCAATATGTAATTTCTGATAAATATTTTTTCATAGATTATTTTTCAATGTTCAGTCTTCCTTTTTTTTCTGCCAAACATACTGGCTTGAATTATATTTTGCCTCTGTTATTTTCCATTTATGCAAATGAGTGATATATGGATATGGGGCAGGGGCATTTAAATACCTAGTATTTACGCAAACCAAAACTGCTAACCAGCGATTAAAAGGCCTTGGTTGAATTTGGCTGAATACCAAGCAGCCATTTTTAGGTCAATATCCAACAGCACATGCATAATAGTTCACCACGCTTCATTAGAGAACATATCAGATTTTCATTTGCTCATTAGTTTTTGGTGCAACTTATTTTGAAACTGGGCAAAGGGTTTTATTCTAAGCTGTCTCTAATTAAAATGCGTTTCTGCAGCCCTTCTGTCTATTTAAATATACCTTCTAACATTTTACTACCTGAATCTGGAGAACAGGCCATAAAACATTAAATATGAGAAAACTGGGAAATGTAACACACTATAAATGCATGAAGGTAGGAGCTCAAAATGTGTGGACATAAAGATTTTATTTTGTTACATAGATTTAAAAGAAGAGTGTGTTATATGGATCTTTGCTTTCAAAGTGAGCTGTCATTTTTAAGCAAGAAGAAGTAAATGCTTGACCATTATGAAGAAAACATTACACCTTAATAATAATTCGAAAGAACCAAGATAATGGCTACATAGCAATAAGAATAAAACTCTGAATTTCCTCCCCAAATCCCAATACAAATGTCACAAATGTCTTTTAAAAAAGAATATAGTGTTTCTTGTTTTTGTTTAAAAATTTCTCCTTAAAAGGTAATAAAAGATGATTATGTGTGTGGGCATGTCTGGCATAAATAGTAAAATTAGCTAAAATATATATGATACATCTTAGATAAACTTGCTTTTTAGGGCACATTTTAAATACTGTTTTTTGCTTTGCAGCATGAGTTTAAAAATGGTTTCAATCTTATCTCATATAAGTCCTATGTTGTCTTATTATTATCCTCTATTTGTAAATGAGGAATCTCAGACTAGAAAAGCAAAGGAATGACTTACTAGAGCTACGCAGAAAATAAGTACAAAAGTCTCCAGACACCAGATTTATCAAACTTGAGTAAAATATATGGTGGAGCTTTGAATCACAAAGAAGGCACAGCATTATTATTGCAATATAAATATACAAAAGTGTTTAACACCAAACACAGTCTTTTATGATGTTTTTACAAAACTGGTAATGCTTCTAGTGGTAATGACAATACTGAAGAAAAGCCAACTGGTAGTATATTAGAAAAACCCCCCAGGATCATATGCTGCCTAAGATGCCTGTTGAAACAAACATGCAGAGAACTAAAAAAACAAGACAAAACAAAAAACCAACGACAAAAAATAAATCAAAACCAAAACAAATTTAATGTATGTTAGAAAATTGATGCTAAGTAGTGAGTTGTATTTAACTATGAGTGCATTTGAATGATGACATAAAGTGTCTCAAAAGAAAGATAGTAAGTGTGGGATCACAAAATAACTTCAGGAAATCCAGGTAAAATGAATTTATAATTTTTTGGGGGGAACATACTTACCTTGAGCTAAGTAGAGATAGACGAAAAAGAATTTGCAATAAGAAAGCAAATAATCCTAAACTAGCTGTCTTCTTCTGTACAATATATACCATTTTGAAAAGTAAAATGGTTTTCTGCGAAGTATATTATATAGTAGAAAAATACACTTAAAGTTAGATTTTAGTTTTTCCCTTGATTCTTAAGTCCATTCACTACACTAGAAAAAGAGGATTAATCACATCTTCTACTAACTGTGAACATCTCACATTTTTCCAGAAAATAGCTCATAATTGACTTAAAGGAGAAGCACTAGTCTGCCAGCTGTGTGAAATCTAAATACCTCATGTGTTAGACTGGAAATGAATATCTACCCACAGATGTGTGAATAAAGTATACTTTGTAAAAGCATTTTATGAACTTCAAAGCACTATACAAATGACAACTATTATTTTTAGTCAACTGTGATATGGAAAGATATTAGAAGTAAAGTTTTTCTAATGACTTTCCCAAATAAATCATTATAATCTCATGAATAATTATAAGAGCTTCCATGTATTCATTCTGAGTCTGCTGGGTGTACTTGTTTTTGGTCTTTAAGATAATTTCTTTGCAGTTGCCAGTTCAGAATTTCTGGGACAAGTATAATTAAAATGAACAAGTATTTGTCATAATAGTTTCAGAATTATGTTAATACTTTTTTCCTAATTGTTTCTCTTAATTATTTTTAACTTAACAGACTGTCACTGAAACCACTGGCAATACAACTTTCTTTAAAATCTTAGCTAAAATGTAAACATTTGAAAGATTTTTCTGCATTACTATTATATATACTGAATTCATTTATACACTTTTTCCCCTTTTAGTTTTGTTAAATTTACAAAGTTTATACTTTTTTATAAAGATTGATTTATTGGCGTTGTCTATAAAACATCATTTAAAACTCAGTAGATAAAATAGTGAGCCTTCACAATAAATATCACACCTGATTTTGTTATTTAGGGAAAATTAAATTTTCTTGAGGAAATTTGTTTGTCATTGACTAAGTGGGCAGTAGAAATTCCAATATTAATAGCATTTTTATTACATATTGATTCTCCAAAACTCTGGTTTGATTCAAAACCACTTTCTATTTATTCTGTCATAATTTATTTTATATTCATAATAGGCTAGGGAATAGGAGGGAGGAAAAGTGTGTAGAAGGCAATGGAGGCTTTTTAAATATCACAGTACCGTTAAACAATTTAAAGTCATGAGATTAAAGAAATTGTGTAGCAGGCTGTAGTTTTAAAATTCCGAAGTAAAGAATGAATAAACATTTGAACTGAGGGTCTAAGTTTTTAATCATTTAAAAAACCTCCCACAGCTTGTAAGGAAGTACCTCGCACATAGCAGGTGCTCAATAAATATTTGTGTAAAAAACTGACTGTTCACCAATACCAAACCAAGTTTCCAACTGTTATTAACTAGTCCCACAGGACTGCCCACTAGATGGCAGTCTCGTACAGAAAAGTCTTGAAAGTTTTCTGGGTGGAATCTCTCAGATAAAACTGCATTTATGCCAAAACCTGTTGTTATTTTACAACAACAGCAACAAAAGGAAAAACAAACCTTAAAATAAATGTCTTAAAATTAAAACTCCTACAAATTTTATATTGTTTGAGAGTATGTCAGTTTTTGTTTTGATTTTTAAAATTAATTTTGACAATTACAAGATTATAGTCCTCCTAGAAATTAGTACATCTCTCATGGTCAGGTCAGTTGTATGAAATATTGCACGTAAAATTTCTAGGGATAAAGAAAGCATGAGAAAAGCACACACTGAATGTCTTTTCCTTATTCATCATGGTACAGTTGCTTGTGGTGGGGTTGCTCTGCTTTACAGGCAAGCACCTGAGAAATCCATGGTGCTTAGAGCAGGGTGCTAGCAATGCCTGATCACCGTACCCATGACAGAGGAAAATGCAGAGAGGTGGGGTGGAACAGAATGTCATAATGCAATTCTAATACCCCAATCAATCTAGAAACAAAGGTTTTCATCCCAGTATATATCATTGCAGTTAGAGACTGTACCATAGCTGAAGTTGAGGAGTATAAATATGAAAAGATTATTTGTGCCTCTTTTATATTGTTCAAATTTAGTATTGTAAGAACAATGCAAGAAATGTGAAGAATTATACTTTTTCAATAAGGTAGACATTGATATTCAAATATTTATTATTAGTGCTTTTAGTAGTACTGTTCCTATGTCTTCTGAAGGTTAATAATTTAGGTACTTTGTACATTTTCTCAATATTATTTTTCAGTGGGAGATTCTATGGGGCTAGCTTTAGATCTTAATCACCCAGCCAGTGACTGAGCCTAGCTGACTTGCTACAATAAACATATCAACATAACTCTCTTGTTCTTCATGTTAATTATCTAGTGCTGCATAAAAAATTAGCAAAAAACATAGCTGCTTAAAACCAATAAACATTAACATTTCTGTGGATTAGGACACTGGGCATAGCTTAGCTGGCTGCCTCTGACTCAGGATGGTCTCAGGCTGCAAACAAGGTGTTGGCAGGGGCTGCAGACATCCATATGGGTACCGGCCAGAGGCATCTATGTGGGTTCTTAGTAGGGCTATTACAAAGTAGCAGCTTTCCCCAGAAAGAGGATTCTAAGAGATTAGGAAACGAGGGAGAGGGACAAGGCAGAAGTTCCAGTCATTTTATAAACTAATTATACAAGTGGCATCACATCACTTGTGCTGTGTTATTTTCCTTAGAAGAGAATCAATTGGTCTAACCTACACTCAAAGGATAGAGATGACATATGCCATTTGTACCAGAAGGCAAGAATCATAGGAGACAATTTTAGGGGATGCCAGCATTATTTATTAATTTAATTAATTAATTTGCTGTAAAAATCATAATGCATATGGCTCTTGTGAAAAAATGTCCTTGCAAAGAAAATTATTTAGTAATGATGAAATTTGTAAAGCTGGAAAAATGAAGGAGGACAATGCCAGATAATGTGGTGGACATGATTTATAAACATACCATGAATAGAAGAAAAAAAAATACATATATAAGATTGTTTCAATGACTTTATGGATAGTGTGCCATCTACATATCAAGAGAAATATTAATACTTAAGAGACTGAAAATATAGTTAGGTAGGATTAAGCATGGAAAATACATGAATTATTTACATGAATTATTAAAATTATTCTGGACTGTATGTCTAATCCCAGTTATAATTTGCAAAATTTAACATAGCCTTCGGAAAAACTTGATGCTATTTAGAGAGTTTTAAAAATAATTTCAAGTTGGGAGAGAGATCCAAAATGGCCGTGTAGCAGCAGCTCGGGATTGTGGCTCGCGGTGAGGGCGCAGAGAGTGAGCGGACGCCGCAGTTGCAGACGAATATTTGATGCCCACGGACTGGGAGATTCCCGGCGAGGGAATCTTTTGGCGACTCTTTTGGCCGGCACGGCGCTTCTTGGTGCGGAGTGTGCGGGACTGGGTGGTGCCCTTTTAGTCGGGCTCCGCTGGTCCCATCCCCACAAGGAGAACAGCAATTGGAAGCGCTGAGGACTGAGAAGCACAGCTGAACCTGGGAAGGCCCAGCTCTGTGGGGAAGGGGCACCCCCCGAAGGAAAACTAAGAAACAGAAAAAACTTCGTCACCAACAAGCCGGACGTCCACTCAGAGACCCAATCTGAAAGTCGGCAATTACAAAGACGACAGGTGGATAAATCCACAAAAATGGGAAGAAACCAGTGCAAAAAGACTGAGAACACCAGAAATCAGAATGCCTCTCCTCCTACAGG
>PVKP010030909.1:0-27473 GCA_004027715.1 Plecturocebus donacophilus
TTCACGATGTATACATATAACAAAACAGCACATTGTACCCTGTAAGTATATTTGTCAACCAAAAGAATATTAAACGAGAATAATAAAATGTATCTTCTTTCTTGATTTCCTTTTTATGGGTTATTTCCACTTCCAGTGTGAAATATTCTAGTGCCATGAAACCAAAGCTATCGCTTATGATTTTGAGGCTTGGACTCTATATTCTCATCTATAAATGGAGATAATATCTCCTAATCTGTTTGTGCTACTAAAACAAAACACTACAGACTAAGTAATTTATAAAGAACAGAAATTCATTTTTCACACTGCTGTGTTCTCACATGGCAGAAGGCAGTGAGCAAGAAATCCCAATGCTGCGTGAATCCTCTTCTATAAGAACCTTAATCATATTCATGAGGGAGGAGAGTCCATGGCTTAATTACCTCTTAAAGAGCCTGCCTCTTAATAATGTCACATTGGCAACACCTGAATTTTGGAGGCAACGCATTCAAATAGCACCTATCTTACCGAATTTGTAGGTTTAGTAGGTTTAGTTACAAATGATAATATGTGCAAATAATATGAAAAATGCTGCATGAAACAGAAATCTGATTTGTTTGATTATAATTGTATAAGTCCGTTTCTACCCTGCTGATAAAGACGTACCCAAGACCGGGCAATTTACAAAAGAAAGAGGTTTGATTGACTTACAGTTTCATGTGGCTGGGGAGACCTTACAATCATCGGAAGGTGAAAGACACGCCTCACACGGCAGCAGACAGGAGAAGAGAGCTTGTCGAGGAAAACTCCCCCTTATAATAACCATCAGATCTCGTGAGACTTACTTATCAGGAGAAAAACACGGGAAGACGTGCCCCCGTGATTCAATTAACTCCCACCAGGTCCCTCCCACAACACCTGGGAATTCAAGGCGTGATTTGGTTGGGGACACAGCCAAACCATATCAATAGTTAATAGCAATGCTAGGGTAACATAATTAGACAATGATTTATTTCACTGGGTTTCAGTTGAGAATTTGAGAAGCAACCAAATGAAATGGTTAAGTATAAACAGAAGCCATCGAGTTTGGGATTAAATCTTACTCCATCACTCAATTAATTAATTGCTCCATGACTCAGTTTCCTCATCTGTAGTAACGGAGATAAAAATAGTCTTTGCCACACAGCATTATTATAAAGAATAAATGTTAGTATTTTCAAACTTCTTAGAATAGTGCTTGAAGAGCTATGGAAATATTTGCTATTATAATTATGTTTCAAAACCACAGATTTGATCTTCATTTATAAGTATTGCTGGAGAGCTAGCTAGCTAGCTGGACTGATTAATATTTAGCATTATCAAAGGGAAAATATTCTACCTGCCTGGAATAATAGTTACCTTATAGTTACTGCGTTCATTGACAATTGCAGAGAGCCACTGGCACCAGCGTGCTGTAGAAGCCATAATTTCCATAGCTGAAAGTTCAGGCTGGAGGAGTTGGCAGCATTGCTAACATCTGGTGCTTAGATTGAGTACAATAAAACTCACCTGTGGAATATACTGCTGATTATACCTGTTTATACTGGCATAAGGTGTTCTCCGGTGCCAATATTTGCAGTTTAATGAGTGACATATGCGCCTATCCTAAACTGCTTTGTCATGTTCGAGAAAGTGAATTAGTTACTCCTTTGTATATTTTGAAAGCTTTCAGAGTGTGTGCCCTCTTTAATAGATAGTATTTCTAAAACCTGAATGTATAATTGTACTATACCTATAAACCCAGCATGTGCTTCATTATTGTAATATCAGAAATAAAATCTAGGGCTTGATTTACACTGCTATGTAAAATAAAATGCTGTGGATGTCTCTAAAATATAGCTAGTAGGCAGAACAGCTAAATTCATATTTTCTTAATTTCCAAAGTTGTTTTGAAAATTCACATACACTTTGATAGTTAATTTAAAGTACCATGATACCACTTTCTAAGGAGAACTATAAAATCAGAAACATCTCAATCCTTTCCAATAGAGAAATAAAGACTGAATCTTCTTCTCAAGGCAAAGAGGAGAACATGAGGTTAGCCTGGAGTAGATAAAGAATTTCTCCTGTAATGAAAATGCAATCCATTTCCTTTCCTTGTCGAGGTAATCTCCCTATTTAAGAGTTTCCTCAATCATATAAAATTACATTTCTGAACCAAATTTCGTAAGCTACATATTTCAGTTTACATGAAATAGTAGAATTTTCATACTACCTACAACTTTGCCTTTAGAGGAACAGTAATTTTCTCTTTCTTTCTTCCCTCCTTCCCTTCTCGTTCCCCTTCCCTCCCTCCCTCCCTCCTTCCTCCCTCCCTCCCTCCCTCCCTCCCTCCCTTCCTCCCTTCCTTCCTTCTTTCCTTTTTTCTGGGATATGGTCTCACTATTACAGATACAAGCCACTGTGCCCAGTCCTGCAAATTTTTTTTTTAACCAGAATACAGACTGTGTTTTTTGGTGAGCAGATACTTTATATGACAATTGAGAATAAAAGTATATTTTGACAATAACTGCAATATGTAAAATCCTGATACACATATATTGACTTAAAAAATGACTGAATGGTCCAGAATGGGCTATTATAGTTCTTGGATGGGACCAAGGCGAACTTGTCTCTGTTTTTCCAGGTTCCAACAAAAATTTCTTTAGATAGTCTAAGATTATATATAAAGCTATAGTGTTAAACTTGTTTCTTCATAGACTTACTTTCTCTTCCTCTGGTCCAGCAAATACTTATAACAGTGGTGCCATTTGCAATGACCTCATCTGATGCATTGTGTGTTGACTTTAAAATAATTTTCTTTCACTTCCACATAAAGGTGAAAGGTAGATCCCTGAATCTTAAATGAAATATTTATAGAAGCACATAGAAATATCTAAAGTTACATTAGTAATGCAAATCAGGAAGATTAAATCAGGTCCTCACAGAACCCAGAAAAAAATTCCACAACGTAGGCATGGGAGACTGAGATATAATTATATGACAATGTAACAGAAGGTAGAAAGACATTTCCAATTACATTCTATTGAATACATGTTCCATTGACTAGGGATCTCTGCAAACAGTGAAGTAGGCAACTTCGCTACAGTAAATCCACAATATCAGAACTGCTTTGTTAGGAGCCGTAAGGCTGTATCTTCTCCTAGCCTCCATTATGCCCATTAATATTTCCCTAGCTCTTCTTACGCTTTGAAAAGCAGTGAGTTAGAGAGCATAACATAGAAAACATTTCTCACGGCATTCTCAGGTTAAAAGTTTGTCCTGCAAATGTGTTGACACTGAAAAACATTCTGAAAGAGGGGCAACCTGTGTGTTGTAGTATGTCTTACATGGTTTTCTTTGAGGAAAATATTATAGACTCTTTGAAAGCATCCAGATACTAAAATCATTTTGTACAAACAGCTGGGCCATAGAAGTTAATATTGCTTTGTAGGATCAGATAAATAGGCACTAGAGAGAAATAAAATACCTCTTCCTCAGTCTAGTAGTACTGCATTATTAAAGTACAGTAAACTTCAGAAATAATGTAAATGGCAAAGTACATCAAGCAAAAACCCAACATAACATCAAATAGAAAAGATGCTAAGAGACCTCGGGCAGAACCTGGAGAATAATCAAAGAGAAACTGTCTACATTGTCTAATGCAAAACCATAGATCTGAATGGAACACTTGTGATTTCAAAATTAGTGAAATAGAAATAAACAACAATCTGGGGCCTTTGAAAAGACTTCATGGTCAAGAAATAAACAAAAACACACCCACATTTGAAAAATACTGAGTCTACCTAATAAGGACAATTTAGAAATCACTTGCTTTGTAGAATTATTTAAAATTGAGGGAAAATAAACTTCAAAATTCAAGAGATAAATGCAATAAAACCATAAAAGATTAAGGTAGAGGGGTCACTTACTTCAATGTTCAGAGCACTAAAGGAAAGCGTAAAAGATATTAAAAAGAGTATAAAAATTTGCATCTAAGCCATAAAGAACAAAGAAGACCTTACAGGACGTCAATTCAGTGATGGAACATTCAAATTTAAGAAACTTGCTTTCATAACATTAATAATAAATAAAGCACTCACTTTCAAAATACTGATAATAAGAGTTTAAAGCAATACAACATTTTGGAAGTAATATGGCAATAAAGGAAAGGAAAATAAATGTGTCAAAATGTGCATAACTGTTGCGTTAAAGAGTAGTTTCCATATTTACCATAAACAATACCTTAAAATACCATCAAATGTTTGTTTTCAAGGACTTCTTTTATGACTTATACATTATTGTCATAGTATTTAAAATACAACATTTAAAACTTTATAGTCTCAATGTCTATGATTAAATGAATGTTTACATATATTGCGATATAGCAAAACGGTATGCCATGCAGTCATTAAACTGGAGAAGACTGTGGTGTGAACACATTTTCAATTCTTTTCCAAATCTTCCTGAACTACAACAAAACAAATTTAGAGAAACACAATCTATACAGTTATACTCTGGAGGTATTTCAGGCTTGGTTCCACATTGCCGCAGAAAAACAAATATCTTCACAAAGCAAGTCACAACATTTTATTTTTTTTGGCTTCCCAGTGCATGTAAAAGTTACGTTTACACTATACTGTAGTTTATAAAGTGTGCAATAGCATCATATCTAAAAATCAATGTACCTTAATTAATTATAGTTCTTCATACTTCCTCTGATTTTGATGACCTACATAGTTTGGACTAATTCTGTTGAGGCATTTCTCAGAATTGCCTTCAAGTGTGGATTTTCTGATTAGGAAGGCCACGAAAATGAACTACCATTCTCATGACATCATAGCAACATATCCTGTCACTGTTGAGTTGACCTTGATCATCTGGATGAGGTAGTGTTTGTCACCTTTCACCACTGTAAAGTTACTCTTTCTCCCCTTCTTTCCATGTTATACTCTTGGAAAGGAAGTCATCATGTGCAGTAAACACACAGTGTGGAGTTATGCTCCATATCCTTGAGAGGAGAGGATTAACATAAATTATTTGGAACTCTTCTGCATGAGAGAATTCTGTATTCTTCCCTCATTCATTCATTCATTCATATCAGTATGGACTCTGGATACCTATTTTACTTTGTATTATAATCCAATATATGTTATTTCTTTTGCTCAGATTATTTCAGCTTTGATTTTTGAGAGCTCTTTCAATTGACTACTGTGTCCTTTTGAAACATTCTCATCATTTTTTGTTTGTTTTATTTTTAAATACTGTCTTACTTTGTGATACTACAAAATGCTCAAGGATCAGTATGTATATTTCTTGCCTCAGCCCTGGACTCAACCATTTCTCCCAAGAGCCCTGGTTTGTTTTATTGGAGAATCCTAGTAGAAATCACAATCTGGGCATTGGGTTTCTTCATTGCTACTTGGATGTCATTGCTTCTAGGTCTTCTCGGCTGACAGAGTGAAAAACATATGCATATGTGTAGTAACCCATGTATACACACATTTGTAAAAATATATTCTTCGTATCCATCTGTATCTAGATTAAGCCGACTCTCAGTTAGTAATGATGTCCAACTCTAGTTGATATCACATAGATTATTCTAGATTTCTCTTCTTGTTTGTCTGTAACCAACCTCCCACTTCAATATTGAGAAACCTCGTTCCTAATGTAACACTTGCCATCTATTTACTTAATTGCTAAATTCCAGTATGCATGCATACTGGTTTCATAATTGTTAACCTGCATTACTATGGGATACAATTTTATCAACTAGAATAAGTGATTATGTATAGTTTCTTTTTCTTTTAATCTTACAACCTCCACACCTTGCCAAAGTTACTTAGATCAATGCCTTTTCTCCCACTTCCTTCAGTTAGGTTATTCTATATATTTCTAATAGAGTTAAATTATTTTATCACAGTCTGCATTCCACCTTAGGCTCCCCCAGCCTCCCAAATGATTTTTCTAATTTGCATACATGAAGATTTACTCTCCATTATATAAAGTTTTATGAGTTTTGACAAATGCATAGTGTTAGGTATTCAGTATTTCAGTATTATACATAATAGTATCTTCACTCTAAAAAATTCTCTTGTTCTTCATCTATTCAACTTTTTCCCCCTTCCAAAAGTCCTGGCAAGTACTGATCTTTTTTTACTCTCTCTCTAGTTTTACCTCTTATAGAATATTATATGAATGTTGCCATATAATCCACAGCCTTTTCAGACTGGCTTCTTTCATTTGGCAATATGTCGTTAAGATTCTTCATGTATACACACACACACACACACACACACACACACACACACACACAGAGAGAGAGAGAGAGAGAGAGAGAGAGAGACAGCATGAGAGAGTATTCCAAGTAAACATAACACAGGTTGACCAAGAATTCACCTGTGTGCTATTACTAAAGTGCAAGTTCAAAGAAATAATTCTACAAATATTGAAACAGTCAAATTACATTTACTTAAGGAAAGAAAATACACTGACTTTAGACTTTCCTGAGCAACCTTATATGCTAAAAGGTAGTGGAATGGAATCTATGTTGTTTTGAGTGCTATAACCTAGTGGTAATTGGGTTCATGTGCAAAGGCTTGTGTATGAAGATATGCAAGGACTCAAATATATTATCACTGTGCCATTAATGAGAAACATTAATCAGAGATTTAATTCAGCAACCTGATAAATTACTAAGAAACAAGCTTGCATAAAAATGTAATGATATAGGAAGATTGGTAAGGAGCACTCAATCTATTTAAACATAGAACTAATTCTAAAATTCGACTTATTTTTATTTAAATGTAAGTAAGTGCTATCAACTTGTAAGAACAACTACTTAATACAGTAAATACTGGTTTCATTACTTCCATCCTTTCCTCCTTACTGTCTATTCTCAAAAAAGCAGTTAGAGTGATTCTTAAAACATGAGTCAAGTTATCTTTCTAATCTGCTGAAACCCTCCTCTCTTTCTGACTCCCCATCTCATGTTGAGTTAAAAAGAAGGTTTTATACAATAGCTTACAAAACTGCTCCATGACCTTCTACATTTAATCTCCTATTGTGATTTTCTTGTTCACTCTGCACTAGCCCCACTGGCCTTACTACTGGTTCTATGTCCTGCCATGCACTCTCTTGCCTTTAAGTCGTTTGCACATGCTGTTCATCTACCTGAATTGCTTCTGCCCCAGATTTCTGCATGATTACTTCTATCACATCCATCAAATATTTGTTCAAATGCCACTATTTCCATGATTACTCTGACCACTCTATTTAACAATGCATTAATGCCTTCAATAAGGCCCTATACATTCTCAAACCTTCTTACTCTGCTCTTATTTATTCCTTTTTCCATAGAACTTTATAACCTTCTAACATGCCATAGATATTCTTTATTATGACTACTATTTTCTTTCTGCCTTCACTAGAAGGTAAACCCCCAAAAGACAGGGAGTTTTGTCCAATTTGATGTAGATGTAACGTAAGTGCCTATAACAGTTCTTGGCATATAGTATGACATTCAAATATTTGTAGGATGATTGAGTAGAAAATAATGATAATTTAACACTAATAAAACCCCAAGATCAACCTCAAATGTAGCAGAGGAGGTAAGAAGAATGTGTGGAACAAGTGGATCTTTCATGGGATGAGATTGGAAATGAATGGATATTTCTTCAGTCATGAACTTATACATATGTATATATTTCTTCAGTCCTAAACTTATATATATATAAAAGTACATATATATATATATATATATACTCTTTTTTAATATGATGTATGAATGGTAATCATTAGAATAGCTACAGATTATATGAAGCTATCATAGATGATATAGTAAAAGACAGAAAATATAGTAAGCATAACCTAGTATAACAATAAATGCAGGTAGAGAAAAGATCTGTATTAAGGTTAAAAGAAAGGACTATCAGCTTGGGTCAAATAACAAAGATTTGTTGAAACAAAGATTTGTTGAATACCCATTTATGTGTTGTCTATAAAATATACACCTAGTTAAATTTGTTTGGATCATGACAGGTCCTCCCCAAAAGTGTCAGTGATCTGAAAATGTCAACAAAAATTTAGTAATAAAGCTTTAAGACTAGATACAATTTGAGATTAAAATGTAATTTAAAAAAAAAATTCAAAGATGGCAGATTAGAGGCTTTTAGCATGCCTCAGCCACTTGTAAATAGCAAGATAGTGCATTAAGATCAACACTGTGAGGTTCAATTCAAGAAAATAGGAATCCATCAGAATTGTGAAGGATATCCCAGATCCTGGGGAGAAGAATGCCAGCTAATAGCCCCTGTGACAGCATGTGACTGATAAAAGTGAGTGAAACCCCAGTACCTGAAAGAAATGGACAGCCTCCCTCTATGACTCACTTTTCTACTGGAGATCCCAGCAACACAGGCTAAGGGAGAGCATATTGTTTTTCACAAGCTCTGAAGCGAACTTGAGAAGAGACTTAGAGATGCTGTGAGGGAAAAATACTGGAAAGAGCTGCGGACATCTTTTCATACCAGAGACAGAGAGCAGGATTCCATTTTTAATATTGGCAAATACAAAGTTAGTCATTATTTCACAACCTGGCAGTGTGGCCATGCAGGTGTTTTGTTCTGTGCAAAAATCTTGGGGCAGAGGGGCTATCTCCACTCCACATCCTGGCAGACCTTCCAGCATTTGAAGCACCCACTCTCCTGGATTAGGAGTTTGGGCAGAATCCCAAACCCATGTAGAGAACTTAAAGATGAAGAGGTTTTCCAGCTCCATGACTAGGCACAACTTTGGCTGCTTGTTGGCCATCCACTAAATTCTCCTTCAGTGCAGGTGCTTATGCCTGCCATTGGGGGACCTGTAGGCTAGCTGCCCAGTCCAGCCCATTCATCATGACTCCCACCCCCTGGGGCTAAGCAGGGAGTTCAGACCACTGTGCATTCCAAGAGTCATCCCATTGCCTGAGGCATCAGAGGGCTTCCTCCAGTAAACAAAGATCACTTGTAAACTCAGTTGCACTGACTCTTAACTATAAGCACCATCTACTGACTTGTAGGCTGAACTACACAGCCAAATATAAAACCTGCTGAAAGAAGTGCATAGGACTATAGAAGCAAAGCCAAAACACCCTCCTCAGCATACTTTACAGTCGTACTCCCTAGCGATGGAGGGAAAGGGAAAGAAAAAAAGCACAACAATATTATAGAGAAAGAAAGAAAAAGAAAAAAATTCACCAATATAAAATAATTACAAAATTTAGAGAATTAGAAAAGCCAGCATCTTCAGATGAGGAAAAAACAGCAGAAGACTTCTTGCAGCATCAAACATTTAAATGTAGTGACACCACCAAAGAATACCCCCAACTCTTCAGCAGTAATCCCTAACTAAAGTGAAAATGACAGATAATTCAGAAATGACTGACAGATAAAGAATTCAAAGCAAGGACTGTAAGGAAACTCAACAAGGTCCAAGAGAAGGTGGAAAATCAACACAAAGAAACTTCTAAAGCAACGCAAACAATAAAGGAAGAGAAAAACATCTTAAAAAGAAATCAGTCAGAGCTTCTGGAGTTAAAACTCAATACATTTTAAAATACAATTTAAAAAGATTTTTCAATACAGTGAATCAAGCAGAAAGAAGAATGTTGGAGCTAGAAGACCAGTTTTTCAAAAAAACCTAGTCAGACAAAATAAAGAAAACAGAATTTTTTTTAATTGAACAAAGACTTTGAGATATATAACATTATATAAAGCCACCAAGCTTAGGCATTATTGCCATTCTTGAGAGAGAAGGAGAAAAAGCAAATAACCTGCAGAATATACTTAAGGGAATAATTTTTAAAAATCCCTAATTTTGCGAGAGAGGTGGATACTTAGATACAAGAAATCCAGAGAACACCTGTGAATTACTATACAAAATGAAAAACACCAAGGTGTATAATCATTAGACTGTTAAAGGTCAACACTAAAGAAAAAAATCTTAAAGATAGCTACAGAAAAAGGACAGATCATGTACAAAGGGAACTCCATCAGGCTAACAGCAGATTTCTCAGTATAAACTTTTTAAGCCAGCAGTGACTGGGGGCCTATTTTCAGCATTCTTAAAAAAAATTGCAACGAAGAATTTCATTTCCTGCAAAACTAAGCTTCATAAATAAAGGAGAAATAAAATATTTTCCAGGCAAGCAAGCACTAAGAGAATTTATACCACTATGCCAGCTTTACAAGAGATCCTCACAGGAGTTCTAAACATATAAAAGAAATAATGATACCTGAAACCACAAAAACATACTTAAGTCCATAGCCCAAAGACCCGATAAAACAACCATATAGTAGAAATCACAAAACAACCAGCTAACAACTTTATGACAGGATCAGAACTTCACATATCAACATTGACCTATAATGTTAATGGTCTAAACCACCCTCTTAAAAGGTGCAGTGTGGCAAGTTGGATAGGAAAACAAAACCCATCCATCTGCTGTCTTCAGGAGACACATCTCACACACGATGACACCCACAGGATCAAAATAAAAAGTTTGAGAATGAGTGACCATGCAAATGGAAAATTTTAAAAAAAGAGCAGAGGTTTTTGTTCTCATATCAGATAAATCAGACTTTAAACCAATAACAGTAAGAAAGGACAAAGAAGGGCATTACAAAATGATAGTTATTCAATTAAACAAAAAGACTTACCTATATTAAATATATATGCACTCAACATTGGAGCACCCAGATTCATTAAACAAGTACTTCTACACCTAAGAATAGAAATAGACAGCCACACAATAATAGTGACGGACTTCAACATCCCGCTGTCAACATTTATAAAACTCTTGAGGCAGAAAACTAACAAAGAAATTCTAAACTTAAATCCAACACTTGACCAATTGGACCTAATAGATACCTACAGAATACTTTATTCATCATTTATAGAATATATCTTATATTTACCTCCATACAGAACATACTCCAAGACTGATCATGTGCTTGGTCATAAAGCAAGTCTTAATAAATTAAAAAAAAAGAAAATTCAAAATCATACCAACTATGCTGTCAGATGACAGTGGAATAATAATAGAAATAAACACCAAGAAGAGATCTCAAAACCACACAATTACATAGAAATTAAACAACTTGCTGCTGAATGATTTTTGAATAAAAATGAAATGAAGGCAGAAATAAAAAAATTCTCTGAAATAAATGAAGAGAGAAATGCAACATACCAACCTCTGAGATACAGCAAAAGCAGTATCAACAAGAAAGTGTATATAGCTAAATGCTTACCTCAAAAAGTTAAAAATGTTTCAAATTTAAAAATTTAATATAAAACCAAGATAAACTAAAAACAAGAACAAAGTTACCTCCAGATCTTAAAAAGGAAAATAAATAACTAAAATCAAAATGGAACTGAATGACACTGAGATCCAGAAATGCATGCAAAGAATCAAGAAAAACAAAAGTTGGTTCTTTTAAAAAATATACAAGATTGGTAGACCACTAGCTATTTTTAAAAAGAAAAAAAAAGAGAAGATCCAAATTAGCACAATTTTGCAAAATACTGGCCACTACCCCTGTTGACAAAGGTGACATTGTAACTGATCCCACAGAAATACAGAAGATCCTCAGAGAGTACTATAAAGATCTCTAAACACACAAACTAGAAAATCTAGAGAAAATGGCTGAATTCCTGGAAACACACAATCTCCCAAGATTGAATTAGCAAGAAATCAAGACCATAAACAGACCAATATTGGGCTCTGAAATTAAATTAGTTAAAACAAAACAAAGCAAAAAAACAGCAACTCTGCCAACCAAACACAGTAAAGGACCAGATAGATTCATAGCTGAATTCCACCAGATATACAAAGAAGAACTGTCATTATTTTCACTGAAACTTCAAAAAAAATCAAGAAGGAGAGACTCCTTCCTAACTCATTCTAAGAAATCAGCATCACCTTCCTACCAAAACCTGGTGAAGATACAATCAAAATAGAAAAATACTGGCCACTACTGCTGTTGATCATAGACATGAATATCCTAAAAAAAATACTAGCAAACTGAATCCAACAACACAATAAAGTTAATTCACCACAATCGTCAAGTAGGCTTTATTCCTGGGATGTAAGCATGGTTCAACATACACCAATGAATAAATGTGATTCACCACTTAAACAGAATTATAAACAAAAACCATATGATAATCTCAATAGAATCACAAAAAGTTTTTAATAAAATTCAATATTCCTTCATGATAAAAACCCTCAAGAATTTAGGCATAGAAGAAACATAACTCGAAAGATACCACTGATGACAAATCCACTCCCAACCTCACACTGAATGACCAAAATCTGGATGCATTTCCCTTGAAAACTTGAACAAGACAAGGATGCCCATGCTCACCACTTCTATTCAATATGGTATTGAAAGTGCTAGCTATAGAAATCAGGCAAGGGAAAGAAATCATTCAAACAGGAAAAGAAGAAGTCAAACTGTATTTCTTCATGAACCATATGATTCTACACCTAGAAAACCATAAAGACTCTGCCATGACCATGCCTGTAATCCTAACACTTTGAGAGGCCAAAGTAGGTGGATCACTTAAGGTCAGGAGTTCGAGATCAGCCTGGCCAACATGTCAAATCCCTGTCCCTACTAAAAATGCAAAAATTAGCCAGGCGTAGTGGTGCGTACTTGTAATCCTAGCTACTCGGGAGGCTGAGGTATGAGAATCGCTTGAACCTGGGAGGCAGATATTGCAGCAAACCAAGATCATGCCACTGTACTCCAGCCTGGGCAACAGAGCAAGACCCTGTGGCCAAAAAACAAGAAAAAGACTCTGCCAAAATTGGTCTGATTGACCAATTACTTCAGTAAACTTTCAGGATGCAAAATCAATGTACAGAAATCAGTAGCACTTTTCTATACCAAGAACATTCGATCTGAGCGCCAAATCAAGAATATAATGTCAGTCACAATAGTGACTAAGAAAAAATACATATAACCAAGGAGGTAAAAGATCTCTAATAGGGGAACTACAAAACACTATTAAAAAAGTCATACATGACACAAACAAATAAAAAAATATCCCATGCTGATGGATTGGAAAAATCAGTATTATTCAAATGGCCATAACACCCAAAGCAATCTACGGTTTCACCACCCTTCCTATCAAACTGCCAATGTCATCTTTCACAGAACTAGAAAAAAAAAAACTCTTTTAAAATTCTTATGGAACCAAAAAAGAGACAGAATAACCAAAGCAATCCTAAGCAAAAAGTGGAAAGACAGAGGCATCACATTACCTGACTTCAAACTATACAACAAGGCTACAGTATCCAAAACAGCATGGTACTGCTACAAAAACAGAGACATAGACTAAAAGAACAGAGTAGAGAACCTAGAAATAAAGCCACACACCTACAGCCATCTGATCTTCAACAAAGTTGACAAAAATAGGAAATGAGGAAAGGAATTCCTAATCAATAAATGATGTTTGTATAGCTGGCTAGCTATATACTAAAATGAAACTAGACTACTACCTTTCACCATATACAAAAATCAACTGAAGATGGATTAAAGATTTAAATGTAAGACCTCAAAATATAAGGATCCTAGAAGAAAATCTAGGAACACAACTCTGTACATCAACCTTGGGAAGTAATTTATGACAAAGTCTTTAAAAGCAATTGTGATGAAAACAAAAATTGACAAGTAGTACCTATTTGAACTAAAGTGCTTCTTCACAGCAAAAGAAATTATTGACAGGGTAAACAGATGACTTACAGAATGAGAGAAAATATTTGCCAACTGTGCATTTGAAGAAATTCAAAACTGCAGTTGATAAACGGCTAGAAAATAATAGCAATAAAAACAACACATTGTATATAATATGAGCTGCAAAGACTATCTTGGAAAAATAGTTTTAAAGATTTCCAATTAAAAATATGAAGAGGAATAAATTATACATTTACTTTAAGAAGTTAGAAAAATAAAAATATACTAACTCAAGGAAACAGAAGACCAGCTTGTTTTAATCAACATACAAGTAGGAACTATTTATTTTTAAAAGTAATAAAGATGAAAATATACAAGAATTTGTACTTTGATGCTAAAAAATAAAAGTAGATAAGTAACTGGCAGATATAATCAAGAAATAAAGAAAATCCAGCTACACTATATTTGGATTGAGGAAACAAAAATCACGCAGATAATCATGATAATTTGTAAGCATATGATCATCTCTATAGATACCAAAGGCATTTGCAATAAAATTTAAAATTTCTTACTTTTAAATTCTTAATAAAAAGGAGATAGATGAATGACTATTTAATAGAGCAAAACGTATACATCTCATATTAAAATGCCTCTATAAGTATTCCTGTTAAAATCAGCACAGTATGAAAAATAAGTCAGTAGCCAGACAGTAAATCACATTTTCTCATATATTTACATATATACATATTCACACACACATATATACACCCCAATATATGCATTAAAATATACGTCTCCTCACTATTTTAGTTCTTTCTACATATCCTTCAATCTTTATCATTTCAAATGAATTTTAGAATAATTTGTCAAGTCCTTTTTTTCCCATAAAACAGAATAAATTTTGATTTTTATACTTTTATTGTTTACATTATTTTAGAAGAAAACACACTTTAACAATATTGAAATTTCCCAGTCAAGCCCACAGAGTATTTCTCCCTTTTATATTTATTGTTTATGTCACTCAGAAGACTTTTTATAATTTCCTTTCATAACATTTGGTCATAGCAGTCATAGCATTTGTCCTTGCAGTTATCCATTTTAGTTTATTTTTTAAATGTCTTTAAAATTATGATAAAAAAACACGTAGTATAAAATGCACCCTCTTAACCATTGTTTAAATGTAGAGTTTGGTGGTGTTAAGCTTATTTACTTTGTTGTGCAGCAGATCTCCAGAACTTTTTTGTCTTGCAAAACTGAAACATGCGTCCATTATATACTCCCCTCCTGGTTTACTGTCTGGTAGCCACCATTCTACTTTCTGTCTCTATAAATTTGACTACTTTAGATACCCCATGTAAAGGGCACCATGAAACATTTTTCTTTTTGTGCCTGGCTTATTTTACTTAGAATATGGTTCACAAGATTCATCCATGTTGTAGCATGCAACAGGAGTTCCTTTTGTTAAGGCTGAATAGTATTCATTGTATATGTACATGGCACATTTCATTTATTCATTCGTCTGTTGATGAACATTTGGATTGTTTCATATTGCCTATTGTGAATAATACTGTTTAGAATGTGGATGTGCAAATATCTCTTCAAGATTTTGCTTTCAACTCTCTTTATATTTAAATGTGGAATTTCTGGATCATATGATAATTCTGTTATTTTTTAGAGCATTGCCCATCCTGTTTCCATAGCAGTTGCATCATTTTACATTCTTACCAACAGTGTTTTATTTTATTCATTTCTTTTTCCTCTTTTTCTTTAATATTTTCTCCTTTTCCCCATTTCTATCTGTTGACAGAAAATTTACTATCAAAAAGCTATAAGAAACATTTTTAGTGTTTTAGGGTTACAGAAAAGTCGCAAAGGTAACACAGAGTCCCTGTACACAGCATACCCAGTTTCCATTATTCCTAACATCTCACATTAGTATGATAAATTTGTCACACCCAATGGCCAATACTGCTATATTATTATTAACTACAGCACATACTTTATTCATGTTTTCTTAGTTTTTATCTAATGTACTTTTTATGTTTTAGGATCCCGCACAGGATATAACACTACATTTACTCATCATGTCTCCTTAAACTCCTCTTGGCTCTGATGGTTTCCAAGAGTTCTCTTGTTTTTGAAGACCTTGACAGTTTTGAAAAGTAGTGGTCAGGCATTTTGCAGAATGTCTCTCAACTGGAGTTCTTCTGATGTTATTCTCATGATTAGACTGGCCCTGTGAGTCTTGAGGAGGAAGAATACAGAGGCAAAATGCCACTAACATTACACTGTATCAAAGTTACATACATGCTAAGAATGTAATATCATTATTGAAGTTGATATTAATCACCTGGTTGAGATAGCTTTTTGTCAGGTTACCCCACTCTTTTCCCCCTCCTTTGCATGTTAAACTTTTTGGAAGGAAGTAACTACGCACAGTCAGTCCACAGTTAAGGGTGAGAATTCGTGCTGATTTCCTTCATTGGAGTGGGGAGTATCTACACAAATTATTTACAATATTTTTTTACAGAAGATTTTTCCTCCCTCCCTCTTTCCTTCCTTTCTTCCTTCCTTCCTTCCTTCAAAAATTAATATGTATCAGTATGAACTTATGGCTACTTATTTTACATTTTGGGTTATAATCCAATACTACTTCATTTAATTAATTTAATTTTTTGCTGAAATTGTTCTGGTTTTGACATTGGGAGCTCTTTCAGTTTGTTCCTGTGTCACTTGGTCATACCCTCAGTTATTTTTATCACTTTCTGGCACTATAAAATGCCCTGGACCATCTTATATTTTCCCTGTTTCATCCCTGCAATCAGATATTTTTCTAGGAACTATGGAAATTTAGTTTTTATTCACCCTCTAGTCTCATAGTCTTGGTTTATATGTACATTGTTATATAATTGGCAAATAAGGACAATTCAGTTTCTCCCTTTCTATTTATTTGTACCTCTTATTTTAGGGCAAACGTGTGTAATCCACAGCCTGTGGGCCGCATGCAGCCCAGAATGACTTTGAAAGTGACCCAATGCAAATTCATAAAATTTCCTAAAACCTTATGAGATTTTTTTTGCATTTTTTTTTAGCACATCAGCTATTATCAGTGTTAGTGTATTTTATACGTGGCTCAAGACAATTCTTCCAATGTGACAAAGGGAAGCCAAAAGATTGGACACCCCTGTTTCAGAGTTTTGTCTAATTACATTCGCTTGTTCTTCTAGATAAAACACACACACATATACATATGCATATGTGTTTAGATATGAAAGTGTTCAGACAAAAAATTAAGACTAGAAAATCCAGAAACAAACCTAGTCCATGATAAAATAAATGGAAAAAGAATAAGGCAATTCACTAGACAAAAGAATAAGGCAATTCATTAGACAAGTTTGCTCTAAAATAAGAGGTACAAATAAATAGAAAGGAAGAAACTAAATTGTCCTTATTTGCCAATTATATAACAATGTACATATAAAACCAAGACTATGAGACTAAAGAGTGAATAAAAACTAAGTTTCCATAGCTTCTAGAAAAATGGCTGATTGCAGGTATTAGAAAAATTAGATAACTGTGTTAAAGTCAGGTTTCCACTTGATCATTTCTTTTACAATAAATCTCATATGTGTTGAATACTGCTAAATAGAAAGTCAGAACAACAATAAAGTACCTGAATAAAAGACAAGCATCTTAAACACAAAACACTTCTACATGCAGCTATTATGAATAATGCTTCTGTGAACATTTGTAGTTTTATGTGTATTTTTTAAAATTTTAAAATTTTATTTTTTGTATAGATGAAGTCTCATTATTTTGAACAGGTTGATCTGGAACACCTGGACTCAAGTGATTCTTTCACCTTGGCCTTCCAAAGTGCTGGGATTACAGGTAAGAGCCACTGCACTGGGCCTATTTACTGTTAATTCTACCATGTATATAACCAGGGGTGGAATTGCTAAGTCATGTGGTTTATCTATGTTTAACTTTTTGAAGAGCTGCTAACCTATTTCAAAGGGCTTGCACTATTTTACATTCCTATCAGCAATGTCTGAGTGCTCCAATTTGCTTTATCCTTGTCAACACTTATTATTGCCTGATGTTTATTATAACCATCATTGTGGGTATGAAATAATAGTTCATCGTGGTTTCTATTTGAATTTCCCCAACAACTAATGATGTTGAACACTTTTTCATGTGTTAATAAGCCATCTGTCTGGCTCTTCGAAGTGTTCACCTCCGGGTCCACAAGTGAATTTTATTGTTTACTTACTCTTAATGTTAAAACAGTACATCACAAACATATTCTGAAAGTTTGGTGAAATAAGTATTAGCCATTTTTATGTGATTTTATAATAGAAAACAAATACAAACTATTTGATTGATATAGAAAATGGGGACAGATTTTTTGCGGTGGTAAATTGGAAGTAATGTAGTTTTTTTGTTTTATGGTGTAGTCTGCATTATGAAATACCCAGTTTTAAAGAAATTTTATTTTAAACAAAGTAAAGGATGAAAACAATTTGAATAATCAAATACTATCACAAAGCTTATACCAATCATTGGTGTGCTCTGTGGTACAGTAACTTCACTCCCCTTGCCATGGTGATAACCAGTTTAAAATTTTAAACTGTGTTTAAAGTTTTTTCTAGCGTTGCCTTACATTTCTAAATAATGTGTTTTATTGCTATTTCCAAAATTTTCAATTGTATACACTATAAAATTCCAGCTAGGAAGAGGAGGAAATTTAGCTATTTCTATCACCATTTTTTCACCTTCACACTCAAATGCATTTTTCTTGCCATCTTCTAAATATAGTTCCCTCATAATTTTAAGTTTTAGCTACACGACTTGTCAGTGTTTACACTATGAGAACTATATACATATTAGTCAGATATGAGCTACAGTATATACTGTGATTACATTTATATTTCTTAAAACTGTTTTTGTTTTGAAGGAATCAATAATGACCTTGCTCCTATATATATTTAATATAATTTTATTACATACATAATATCATATATAATATACAAACATGCATACATACATAAAGAGTTGTCCTTATGCATCCATGGCAATTGGTTTCAGGATGAATTTGCATATACCCTCTGTTCTCCCATATACTTTAGATAATCTCTAGTTTACTTATACTATTTAAGTTTTGCTTTTTGGAACTTTGTGAAAAATTTTAAAAATATTTTTGCTTGGCAGTTGGTTGACTCCAAGAATGCAGAACCCGCAGACACAGAGGGCCAACTGTATATGATATATATCATAAACAATATTATATGTACATATACCTGCACACGAACAATCCTAGGTCTCTTCCTAATCTGATCCCAAAATCTCTGCTAGAGATTAAACTCTTTTATTATAGTCAAACAAATAAGATTGCTTGTTCAATTTTTTCACTTATAATGACACTTTCTTAGTATCCTCAGTTATCCAGTTTCAGTGTGGACTGATTTCCCTCTTTGCCCTCTCTGCCTGATGCAGAACTATCATCATGGAATTTCCTCATATCATAATCTGAATGAATCATTTTCTCCTCTCTCCTATGTGGAACCTTCTGGTTTCTTGATCCCAAGTCTTTCTCATTAGCGGTGGAAGCCCTTGCTTTAGTGTAGCACATTCTAAGAAAGAATGTTTAAGAGGTAGATGTTTTTTTGAGATCCTGTATGTCTAAAATATCTATAATCTGTCGTCATATTTGAAGAACAGTTTGGCTTGGTTTGGAATTATAGATTGGAAAAAATGTCCTCCTTTTCTCTATTGCTTTTTGATTCTAGTTTTTTTAAGATTTCTGATGTCATTCTGATTCACATTCCCTGGGATGTGACCTGACTTATTTTTAAGTGTTTTATCTCTAAAAGCTTGTGTGGTCCCTACACTTCTCTCTTTGTGTTTTCTCCAATTAGCTGATATTGGATCAATTCAAACTTCTTGAATTGATTCTCCAAGTTTCTTACATTTTCTCTCCTATTTTTCTATCTCTTTACATTTATTGAATCTTTCACTATTTGTTTGTCTTTTAGAAAGACTTCCTTACATTTATGACCCTCCTACCCTTCAATTGCCAATTTGATTCTGCTATCACCTTTTAAAATTTCAAATAACTCTTATTCTTTGAATATTTGTTTTAATAGCATACTCTCCTTGTTTTATCAGTAGTTTCTTCTCTCTTCCCTTCTCCTTTATATATTATCTCCTCCAAGTATCTCCCAATTTTTTAATTTTCATCTTATCTTTTAGGTCAAATGTTTTATTTGATGTCTACTGATACGTGGCTGTCAGTTTATATTTAAGGGTAAATGAACCACTAAAATATGTACTAGAAGTTATGTGGGGTTTAAGAGTAGAGGAATTCAACTGGTGGGCTTTGCAGTGCAATGAGATAAAAATCCTGTCTTTAGTTAAGGTATCTCATTTCCTCAGTCTGCCAGTTTCCCCAGAGAATAAAGCTCCTACCTCCTGATTAGTGTACAGAAATTTCACTTCCAGTGTTCTGACATCCAAGTTGGAAAATGGAAGTAGAATCTCACGGTTAACTAGGTTGATTTTTACTTATTTACCCTGTGTTAAATCTGGTACTTCACCCTGAACTGCATCTAATTTCCACAAGTCCAGAGTTTGAGTCCAACTTCCTCAGTCTCTCCAGAGATGAAAACCAAAATCTTCTGTTTATGGGTTTTGAAGAGGATTTGGTAGCTCCTGAATATAAACGATTTATCACTAATACTATTTATAATTCATCTCGATCGCATTTCTGCTTCCAGAGGTACTTGATATCTCTAATTTCTAAGCATTTCCAAGATGGAATGGTACAGTACAAGTCAGCTTTACACAGATTGAAAACAAGAAAATTAAATGAAAATTGGCATAGTTACCAATGACATTCTAACCCTATTTCCCACCTGAACGCTAGAACAACAGCAGCCCGTTTTCTATCTCTCAAACAGGAGGTTGGGGCATCCTTCTCTGAGGAAACTGACAAACCTGAGAAAAATGATACCTGGTTTACATTTCCTGCTGTTGGGAGTGGTTTTCATCTATCTGCAATGTGCTAATTCAGTTAACGCTTATCTCTCCATTTCACAACATTTTTAGCAATTCATTTTTGTATCATTGTCTCATCCATATTCTCTATTATCATGGATTTGAATTTTTTTGTTCCTTTACTCATTTTAATAGACTGTGAAAAGGAACAAAGTTAAAATGTGGTTGCTTAATCTGCCATTTTAACTATATTCCTGTAGTAACTAGAACATTAGATGTTCAATAAAATTTTTTTAAACCAAGAAGTATTAACCCTTAGTGTTCTAATTATTTATTTATGCCATTTTGAGAGTGGCTCAGTTAGGCCTTAATTTTCTAATCTAGGTTGTGGCCTCCCTTTTGTATGATCTGCTGCAGGAAACAGCCCTGTTAGCAGTGCTGTCCTGATCCCTGCCTCAGAGCGAAGCAGACAGCAGCAGAGATCTGATGAGGAACTTCACTGGGGGCTGCAACTGCACTTTCAGAACCACACCAAAGTCACTAATTACAGAAAATCATTTAGAATATGCTGGCATTTGTGTTTGGTTAAGCGATTTACATAAACCGATCTATACTATTTTCCAACATAATTTATGTTAATGGGTATTTTCTGTTCATATGAATATATTTTGCTTCTGGGTACCCTGATTAAAAAGTTGCATGTGAAGAAGAAAAAAAAAAGATTCTCTTTATGTTCCAAATGAAGCCCTGAAGGTCCAAAGAGGGAAAGAATTGACATAAGCAGTTGCCTATCTGATGTCCAATTTCCCCTAAATAGTGGAAGAAGCGTCACAAATAGAGAAGGCATTAGGTACTCCTCAATCTTTTCTTGTTAGTAAATTTCCCTAGAAGCACTTGGAGAGAAATTTTATGTAGAAAAAAAATCAGCAAGTATTGCTTCATATTATTTGGGGAAATGAAGCAGAAATAATCATTAGTTGTAAGGACAAAGTGACTGAGGCACACGTCTGAAAATTCTAGGAGCACGTGATGTTACTACTGAGTGCTAAGAGTCATGAAATGAAGTTGAGAAAGCATCATTCCTTCACTATCGATAACAGCATTCAGAGCACGAATGATATAATTTGTATGAAATTTTACTACTTTGTAATTGTCCACAGACTAATAAGGTAGCACTTGAGAAAATGAAATCCTGGAACAATATACATCTTGCCCAAGACCACACAAGTAATACAATAGCGAATGTGAAACTAAAACTTCGGTTTCATCCTGTGTATTCACTCTCTACAAACTGCTTTGCAATCATTCAGAAATAAGTCTCAATTCCAGTATTACATTTTGTAGCCATTCAGTTATGGGCATGATATTAATTATGGTTCACTCATTTGTAAAAATGGAAAGAAAAAGAAAAGAAAAGAAAAAGAAAAACAACTACTGTTTAACATTACGGTGAAGGTTAAATAAGATAGCGTATATGAAGTACCACCAACAATTGTTGAACTATTGTAAGTGCTCAAATATTTACTGTTTTATTCAACAATTATTTAGTGAAGACTTACTATGAGCCAGACACAATACTAGATGTTGAGGTGATAAGGCTGAGCAGAACATATATACCTTCTATACACAAAAAGTTTATAACCCAGTGAGAAAAATGAAATGAACAACTAATTGCTATAAAAAATGGATTCCAGTGGTAGAGAATAATGATGAGTCATGGCTACTGATACAGGGCAGTTAAAAGGCATGATACTAAAAATATTTGTAGCATATGACATAATTTCCTTCTAAACAAATCGCTTTATAACAAAACAGAAATACGTTTTTAAGGCTGAATAATATTCTACTGCATATTTCTCCACATTCTCGCCAAAACTTGTTATTTTCTGTTTGCTTGTTTGTTTTTTAACAGTAGCCATGCTGTAGTCATTCTAACAGGTGTGAAGTGATATCCCATTTCGGTTTTGTTTCACATTTCCATTATAATTAGTAATTTGGGGCATTACTGGGCATTTGTATATCTTCTTTGGAGAAATGTCTGTTCAAGATTTTTGTTCATTTTAAAATCTGGTTTTTTTTATTATTATTAAGTTGCAAGAGTTCTTTATATATTCTGGATATTAATCATTTATCTGATATATGGTTTGGAAACATTTTCTCCCATTCTGTAGGTTGTCTTTTCACTCTGTTGATTCTCCCGTATGCTGAGAAAAAGTTTTTGTTTTGTTTTGTTTTGTGTTTGAGACAGAGTCTCGCTCCGTTGCCAGGTTCCAGGCTGGAATGCAATGGCTCAATCTCGGCTCACTGCAACTTCCACCTCCCGGGTTCAAGCGATTCTCCTGCCTCAGCCTCCTGAGTAGCTGGGACTACAGGCGCACACCACCACGCCCAGCTAATTTTTGTATTTTTAGTAGAGACGGGGTTTCACCATGTTGGCCAGGATGGTCTCGATCTCTTGACCTCGTGATCTGCCTGCCTCAGCCTCCCAAAGTGCTGGGATTACAGGTGTGAGCCACCGCACCCGGCCAAGAAAAGGTTTTTAAGTTTGATGTAGTCTCTTTTGTCTACCTGTGCTTTGGTTGTCATATCCAAGTCTTAGTGCACATTTTTAACTCAGGAATGTTTCACTAGATATTTTTTACTGTATTGAAAAATGAGAGCAATTAAGTGATAAATTAACATTGTCAGTGTACATTTCACCTCTGTTGAACAATAACAATGAGATTCATTTTAGTGTTTGTGTACAGGGCAGGGTTTCAGAATTCCCTAGCCATTAACTCATGCTTATCTGGCCTTCTCTAGCACACCATAGGACCTAGTTAATTGATGGCTACTCTATGATGATTCAAATAACAACATTTGTTTTACAATTCAGTAAGTATAGTGATCAAAATAATTTTTTCTGAGAACAAAAGATCAATAATTTATTACAATTGAAGCCATGTAAACTGCATATTAAAAAGAAGAAATTAAAATTAATATTACTTGCAGATGATATAATTTTCTTCTGTAAACCCAAACGATAAAGTGAAAAACTACTAGAAGTAGCAAAAATGATCAGTGAGGTGATTGTGTCCATAACTAATATACACAGATCAGTAGTTTTTCCATAGATAAGAGATAACCAGCTGAAAATATAATTAAAGAAATCTTTCCATTTCCAATAGCCACAAAATGTGAAACACATAGACATAAATGTAATAAGGAATTCATCAGCATTATACGAAGAAAACTATAAAACTCAGGTAAGGAACATAAATAGAACACGATCAAATAGAGACGTATATTTTATTTTTGAATAGAGAGGTACAACATAGTCATAGTGCCAATTAAACTATAAATTTTATGCACTAGCATCGAAATGTAAACAATTTGGGAACTTGACAATGTGAGAGTAAAATTTGTGTAAGAAAATAAACATTAGAGATTATTTAGGAAAATTCTGAAAATGGAGAGTGATCAAACATAGCAGCCTTGCCAGATGCTTTAGCACAAATCTGCAGTCATTAAAGTAATATGTTACTGGCTCAAGCACAGACTGACAGGTTGTTGTTACTGAAGAGAGTACAGTGATGTGATTTCTTACAAATATAGAATTATTTTAAAATAGAAGCTGAAGTTTCTGAAGCTTTAAGTTGAAACTTTTAGAGGCTCAAGGAAGACAAGATTAAACTCTAACTTCTTAGTTGGCTAATAGCCCAAAACTTAACTAAGGCAACACCTATTATTAAATAAACTGGCAGTCTCCTCTAATGGAATTATAATGCTTTCATTACAATACAACAATTTTTATTTTTTTGACCTTACATCTATTTGTCACTCTTATGCTATATATATTCTTCCACAGCTGCATGGCGATGTAGCAAGACAAATATACTGAGAATATTATTTCATGAACAATTTTGTTTTTGTTTTGTCTTTCTTAATAATGAAAAACTGAACAAACTTATTCTGCAGTGAATACACCATGTTTTATTTTAAAATTTAATGTCGTATAAGCGAGTATTCTTCAGGATTTAATTTTATAAACAACATAGAGCTGTGTACCCCTGCTTTCAGTTATTCTCTTGTAAAGCATTGTAATATAAATTGTTTCCTGAAAGGATTGCATCAGTGTAGGTTGTGATATATAACTATTATTTTAAACTAGGTTTTCACACTGTATTTAATTTTCCCAGTTCCATGTGAAAATTTAACTTTATTTTATTTTAATATGTATTGCACAAATTGATAGTGCTGTTAAAATTCTTTTTGTTTATAGTTTTGTTTTAATTATCTTAATATTATTCCCTTGCCCATATATACAATTGTTTATCCATGTATTAGAAATTAACTTAAGTATATCACAACATCCAAATCTTTTCAAATACTTGAAAAGCCTTCCCAAGAAGGACAAGTATAAACAAATCAGACAGCAGTGACTACAATAAATAAGCAACTTTTCAATGCTCAGACACAGACCAACATCTAAAAGCATCAAGATCATTAAGAAAAACATTACCTCATGAAAGGAACTAAAGAAGACACCAGGGGCCAATCTTGTAGAAAGAGAGATACATGACTTTTCAGACAGAAAATTTGAAATAGCTCTTTTGAGGAAATTTTAAGAAATGAAAGGCAACCCACAGAGAAGTAATTCAGAATTCTATCTGATAAATGTAACAAAGAGATTGCAACAATTAAAAAGAATCAAGTAGAATTTCTGTACTTTAAAAGTGTAATCGACATTCTGAAGACTGCATCAGAGTCTCTTAATAGCAGAATTGATCAACTGGAAGAAAAAATTGGTGAGTATGAAGATAGCCTATTTGAAAGGACAAAGTCAGAGGAGACAAAGGAAAAACAATAAAAAACAATGAAGCACACATACAGGATCTAGGAAATAGAATCAAAAGGGCACATCTAAGAGTTACTGACCTTAAATAAGAGGTAGAGAAAGAGATAGGGGTAGATAATTTATTCAAAAGGATACTACTCAAGGTCTTTATTAAACAAACTCTCAGAGGTCAAAATCAAAGAATGGATTCTAAAAGCAGCAAGAGAAAGGAAACAACATACAATGGAGATTCAATATGCCTGGCAACAGACTTCTCAGTAGAAGGCTTACAGGCCAGGAGAGCATGGCATGACATTTAAAGTGCTGAAGGAAAAAAAAAACTCATTACCCTAGAATAGTATATCCAGCAAACACAACCTTCACACATGAAGGAGAAATAGCTTCCCAAACAAACAAAAACTGAGAGATTTCATCAACATCAGACCTTTATTCTACAATAAATGCTAAAAGGAGTACTTCAATCAGAATAAAAATGACATTAATGAGCAATAAGAAATCATCTCAAGGTACAAAACTGACAACTAATAGTACACAGAAAAACACAGAATATTATGATCATACTGTAACTGTGTGGTATAAACTACTAAGTAGAAAGATTAAATTATGAACTAACTTATGAAAATAGTAACTATTATAGTTATATTAATACAACTTTTCAAGATATAGATGGTACATAAGATATAAAGAAAAGTAACAAAAAGCTGAAAAGCAGAGGGATGAAGTTAAAGTGTAGAGATTTAAGTTAGTTTGTTTCTTGTTTCTTTTTTGTGCAAATAGTGTTGTTATCAGCTTAAAACAATTAGTTAAAAGATAGTATTTGTAAGTCTCATGATAACCTCAAATCAAAAATCATATAATGGATGAACAAAAAACAAAAAGCAATACATTAAATCATACCACGAAAGATAACCATGTTCATTAAGAGGAATACAGGATGAAAGAAAACAAGGACCAGAAGACCAAAAAACAAAAAGAACACAAATAACAGAACATCAGGAGTAAGTTCTAACCTGTCAATAATAACATTAAATGTCAATGGATTAAACTCTCCAATAAAAAGACATGGATTGGCTGAATAGGTAAGAAAAACAAGATGCAATGATCTGCTGCCACACTTCACCTGTAGAGATATTAGGGATAAAAAGAGATATTGTGAGAGATATCCAAGATGGCCACGTAGCAGCAGCTCAGGATTGTAGCTCCCATTGAAAGCGCAGAGAGCGAGTGGATGCTGCAATTGCAGACGAATCTTTGATGCCCACAGACTGGGAAATTCCCGGTGAAGGAGCCACCCGGGTCGCCAGCGCGACTCTTTTGGCCGGCGCGACGCTTCTCAGTGAGGAATGTATGGGACTGGGTGCCCAAAGGCTCCGCTGGTCCCATCCCCACAAGGAGAACAGCAATTGGAAGCGCTGAGGAGAGAGCGAGCACAGCTGAACCCGGGAAAGCCCAGCTCTGTGGGGAAGGAGCGCCCGCCAAAGGAAAACTAAGAAACAGAAAAAACTTCATCACCAACAAGCCGGACGTCCACTCGGAGACCCAATCTGAAAGTCGGCAATTACAAAGACGACAGGTGGATAAATCCACAAAAATGGGAAGAAACCAGTGCAAAAAGGCTGAGAACACCCGAAATCAGAATGCCTCTCCTCATACAGGGGATCGCAGCTCCCCTTCAACAAGAGAACAAGGCTTGACGGAGGATGAGTGTGATGAACTTACAGAATCGGGCTTCAGAAGGTGGATAATAAGAAACTTCTGTGAGCTAAAAGAACATGTTCTAACCCAATGCAAAGAAACTAAGAACCTTGAAAGAAGATTTAACGAAATGTTAACGAGAATGGACAACTTAGAGAAGAACATAAGTGAACTGATGGAGCTGAAAAACACAACACGAGAACTTCGCGAAGCATGCACAAGTTTCAACA